>JAQGCC010006016.1:0-10752 GCA_034698905.1 Xestoiulus laeticollis
CATCAAGGAATAATAGGTTAAGACATTCTTCCATTAGGAAATATGACGCCAAAAACACTCCCATCAATGAGATGGAAGACATCATTAAATTCTTCCATGAAGGAGGAGAACGTCATGTAATTCTTCCATCAAGGAATAATACGCCAAGCCATTCTTCCATCAAGTAAGAAGACGCCAAGAACATTCATGATGGAAGAAGATGCTCAGCCATTCTCTTACCGAGGCGAAAGTCTCCAAGAAATTCGTTTGACAGGAAGTTGCTAAGAAATCTTCCCATCAAGAAGGAGGACGTCAAGGAATCCCCTTCCCAAGGTGGTTCCCAGCAACTCTGAAGCCAACTTAGCACTGTACTCTTTTCAAACGATCCTCGTTCCTTTCTCACCAGCGCCAATTGCCAATTGTGTGCACGAAACGAGGCAGCAAGCGTAAAGTGAGTCAGTTTAGGCAACTTGGGATCGGTTCCCGAGAACGGCCCTGCAAACTCGCGGAGCTCGATGGTAGGCAGAGAAGAAAAGGAAAAAAAAAAAGGAGTTGGGTTAAAAATGGCCCACCAGAGAATCGCCTAAAACCCCAAAGACGCGGCAACGATATTGGAAGATGGCTTTTCGCATTTGAATATGCCTCGGAGGGCAAGTGTGATCGGAAGCTTTAAATATTGGACTAGGGGGGGAAATACCGCTCGCATCTGCATTACCGTTCGCATATGCGCAACCGCCTCCCAGCCATGGCGTCTGGGGCCACTCTATGATGGAGTGCCTAGGTTTTACAGGCAGCTCTGGGAATTCGTTCAAATTGTGTGTGTGTGTGCTCCATATATGCAAAGACATGCAGCATACTGATGGGGCGATATCGACCACCTCGGATATGCATATATATGGATGGCGTCGCGGGGAGATAGTTCCCCTCGCCCCCTCCTGGCCTTATTCTTTTTATTTTTGTTGCCAGAAATATGGATATTCCGTGTCGCATTCTCCGCAGCTAGGGGAATTCCCACGATGCCGTAAAACTTTCGCTTTTTCGCCTAACGCAATCTAACCGACTCTTGTTTCGAATTGGATGGTGTTTGGCGCCGGGGAAAGGACTAGAGTCCGAGGGTGTCCCACGTCATATATAGGGCTTGAACTGACAGCATGCACTGCTTCAATGTTTGTAGAATGACGAATGTCATTGTGATGGTTCGACAGCACCCTGCATGCTAACCGCTTTAAAAGTCCCTGCAAAAGACTGCAATATGCAGTCAGGCATTTTGAAATAGCCAATTTGCAATCATTTATTCAAGATGCTTTCTTTCATACACTGTATATTCATTGCCCTGAGTTCTAAATTCTAAAAAACCGACTGTCGAATATCTGCTGTAGGTGTGCCGAATACCAGTCAACTGTAAAAAAAAACATGCATCACTCATATAGTGGTTTTATGAAATAGTTCATCTTGCAGCTGAAGTCAATGCAAAGGGTTCAGAATGTGTGATCAGAAAATTCCATATGCATTTTGTTAACCAACTTGGGGCAACCACTTCAAGTAAGGGCAACCACTTACTTGGCAGAACTTCATAAAAAATTCCGAAATACGACATCACTGGTCCAACTTTTGAAATAATTCTTGAAACCTGTCCTAACGTATCTAGATAATTTGGGAGCAATGAAATTTCAATATGACAACACTGCTTCCTTATAAGTTCCAAAGTTTCAAGCATGATAACACTGTCTATACACTTGTTATTTCATTGAATATGTGAGAACAGTATTTCCAGATAAAAGCATATCAATTTTCTACTTGTATATTCATGTATCAAAGCGATATGATTGACTTTTTGCATATTTAACTTAAAAACGGTTCCATCAGAAAGAACTGCTTTAATATTACGATTAGGGCCTACTATTGCCAACCTATTTCTTTACAATGGAAAGACGATGGAATATTTCACAATATATAGAATGCATCTTAAACTTGAATTTCATTTATGAGAGAGGGGATGAATCCTTCCCAGCCCATTATTCCCATTATTCAACACATTCGAACGTATCCTTTACATCATTAATTAAGGAAAAAAACAATAAAGGATTGCTTTATTAATTTTTTGTTGCGATAAAAAACTCATTCAAGCTCTAGGAAATGCGAATATAATGGCGATCGTAACCCAAAAAAGAATAGAATTTAAGCCTGTGTGCGAAATTAATTCCATAAAAATAACCATTTCGGCGAGGGGTCCACGGATGAAAACATAACAGGCCAAAATTCAAATAAGAAATGAGCAGATTAAAAACGGCGTGGGGTTCGAAATGAATTAAATAACAATCTTCCATTATTATCCTAATTAACATAAACAGCACAAGGTGCTATTAATTGGCTTGTGATCTCCCCAATTAGGTAGAAGGAAAGTTGTTGGAAATTAATTAACTAGAGCGTGCACTCCTGGTATAAATAAAGGCTACAGGTATACATGTACAGCACTTCCTTAAAAATCTAGTTCAAAATTAATACACTATAAAAGCATGGTACTGTCTCACACTGCACATGACAAGCCCACTGTAATCATAAAAAAATTTCGAGTCGCCATCTCAGATTTTAAAGTGAGAAATTATATGCTTGTAGTAGAGTTCCATCGCAAGTAATTCCAATGCAAATCACTTCCCTATATGTAAAACCAGTTTAAGGGTTGTGCATTGGCCATGTTGTGCATGATAACGTTAGTAATTGAGACAACGACTGTCTCTTAACCCCGTGTGTCACGTATAGGGTCAGTGCGGCCGTCACTTCTGTCAGGTGGCAGCCGTATTACGGGCTCGTAATTATGATTTATACCCCAGACGCCCCCACCCTCACGTGGGTTGCGACGTACCCACGCGTGTCGGTAGCACCGGTCATGAAATAGTGTTCTGAAAAGCAGTAACTTGGACACTGTGACAGCAACACGTGCACAGACGTGCCTTTAGGAAGGAACCCCTCGCTACGGGAACTCAGAATAACGAGCAGTCCCAGAGGTCAGGTGCCATGACCTGTAATTGTCAAGGCCATGTTTCAAAAAATAAATCAGCAGAAAAAAAAACTGTTATTTCAACAATAATTTAATGTGTCCCGTCACTGAAGGTAGATGTTTCTCCAATGTTCGCCTCATTTTACAGCACATATGTTTCAAGAACTTCTGTACTGGTCACAGACAAGCGCTTCAAGTCATGGATATCAAGGTTTCCATTGATATATAAACATAGCAGCTAGCTCACAAGATGTGACTGGACAGTCTTATGCCTAGTCCACACAAAGGAAACATTTCCATTGTTTCACGACACATGCAGCACCAGATAAGTAGTATCAAAACATTTCATGTGCACATTTTTGTCATGAAATGTTTCATGTTTCATGAAATTGTTTCCTTGATGTGGACTAGGCATAACTCTGCTGAAATGTCATGTGAAGGCATCCAGAGTTAAGTATCCACCAAATGTCTGGTATGACATTCCAGCATCCTAAGACTGTCAAGTTAAGTAATGTTTGTTCAATGTTATTGCATATTTTACAAACTTACCAGCCACGCAGTCAAAGTTCCGATGATCCATGAAACTTTTCAAACTATCCAAACTTAAACCGCAACTTTCGCATCTGTACAACTGGTTGGGTCCTTGAGAATCCGCTTCTTCCCCATCGGCGGAAGGGCGGCCATCTTCTCCTAAAAAATTTAAAATGATGAAAATTACTATATTTCAGATGCATCAATATTTTCCAAAGCAACAAACAACAATTCAACAGCTGAAAACATTGCTGATACTGTATCTTGATGGCATGTCATGTCCATGCCATTCCAGGAACCAACTTGAAGACACATCTATAGTTTCAAACAGCCTAACCAACAATGTTATTATATGTATAAGAAAAAGAACACTTTCAAACAATCTTCATTTTCTAATGCATGGGACTATGGAGGAACCATTCAACAATGGCATATTCTGCAACATCCACCATAGATGGTATACTGACATTTCCATGCAAAGATCCACTCAAGAGGGCACCTGAGCAAAAGATTGTTGGCCAGACTGGACCCATATGCAAAATCAAACCAGATCCAATAAAAAAGCAAAGAAAATGAGGAAAATACAAGAGGGAAATGAAACCGTCGTTGAATTTATGAATTGGCCATACGACGCTTTCTTTAGAGCCTGTTTTTATTGACTGCCATTAAAGTCTGTTGGCAAATCTGCGGCAAATTCAAGTTCGGCCTTAATATATTCTAATCACGTGTCCGGGCCTCCGTTTCGGTTTAGCAAACTGTTTCGCAGGTCCACCCTGCAGCAATTATACAAATTCCAATTTCAAGTTGGCGTTGCAAAAGTTGCCACAAATGGGCAACTAGTGGACGATTTAGTCCAAGCCAACAGCAGGCCCCCTCCATTGTGGGGATTCAAACCCGGGGCTGATTTAATGGCGACGATGCTCGGGATTGACAGAAATTGCGGACCGGGAATAACATAAAGGAAATGTTGGCGAGAATGGAATGGTTTTCTCGAAATTGGCATGCTCGGATCTGCCGTTGTAAATTTCGGTGCCTATTGCCGAATGCAAAACGAGTATAAGGAAATTGTTCACTTGTGGTTGCTCATTGTCGTGATGTTGGAAATGGCGATTAAAATTGAACGAATTTCACTGGATTTTTCATCACTGATTCCTTAACATTCAACGGTATACGAATCTGGAAGTTTCTACAAGTATCTATCAAAAATCCCAAATGGAAAAGCAAAACATGCAAAGATGACAAGAACATGCAATTTTGAGTAGGGGGTGTATATAATTTTTGATTGACCTAAGTACATTGTAGCCTATACTTGTAACCTATGTCTACTTAAATTTCAATCATGTATACTGTATAACTAAATTGTGATCTGCAGTTGACAAGTCCCTTATCTGCTTATATACATATATAGTAATACATTGTAATCAATTAATGTTAAATTTCTACCAGAATAACATTGGAAAGTACAATTTTGTTACTTAATTACTAATTTTGTCCATTTTTTCATAAAAATCATTGACAATGCAAGATTTTTTATATGTACAACTATTCTAAGATGGTAATTTTGCATTAAGTTATTTATCTTCTGCCCAAAATCGATGAAAATTAAATACAACAATTACGGATTGCAAAACGTTTTCAAACTTCTTAATTTACGTACAATACTAACATGTACATGTACATCAACAACGTTTTACATCTTGCAAATTTGATAATTATGAGAAATTCGGGAACTTTTTTATAAAAATAAGAACACAAAAATACAATATATAAATATGCATTTGTATGAATAATCTTATTTTCATAATTCCACCACTAAATTTTAATAAAATGGATAAAGTTTAAGATGCAGTAACCCGTTACCAAGCTTTAACATGATTTACCACAGATGGAACAGGGTAATCCTGACTTTTGTTAGTCATCTTCCATCTACTTTTATCTCCGATGCTGCCCAAATTACAAATTCTTGGAAATCTCGACTTCATTCCAAGTCCCAAAACCATTTGAAGAATTCAAAAAATGGCTATCACAACTTCGCACGGGGGAGACGAGGGACACCCATAGGGGTCACCGGTCAATCGTTGCCAAAATGCACCTCGCGCGTGTGTATATTCAAAGACTCCCCTTCCCCACCTCGTGAGGGGTAAAGCAAGTGAAAAAAGTGACATCTTTATATTGTTCCCAACGTAAAAAATGGCTGAATTCAAACGTGTCAAGATTAATGGCAACTCCGTAATGACATTTTATTTTCCAAAAATTCCAACTGGATTGGCGCCCCCTGAGGTCCCCTGGGTCATCCCGTAGCTTGTTTGGCCCAGTGGGAGCACGCTTATAATCACCTCGGCCAGCTCCATGGGAGGGCGCCATGGCCCCCCACTGACCCCAACCTCATTTGGGGCTGTTTTTCGAAGCGCCATGGGGCCTCTGATTGCAAAAGCGAATCTTAGGAAGCGGATTGTGATCAACTTTTTTATGCCACCTGTGTCATCTTTGGCCTTTCATTTTGGCGACTGTTTCTGAAGTTTGGAGATACATACATGTATGTGATCTAGGTATATATAGTGGATTCTGAAAGTACTGCATCGGGAATTCTTGAGTTTTAAGGAATATATCGAAATGACCTCGTGCGGGGGTGCTCTGAAATGCCTATAGGAAATGGGGCATTACAAGAAATGGTGATTCGTGTTTTAAGGATTAACACCACCAATGTTTCAGGCAATAAAATGTTTAACAACTCATTTTTGTGCATGTTGTAGATGTTATCTCCTACATAATGAACATCAACTTAACACTACTTTACAACTACACTAGACCTGATTCACATCAGCGTTGATGTAGATCAACTGATGTGGATCAAGAAAACTTGTGCGTGTTAATTCACATCAAGTTTTCTTGATCCACATCAGTTGATCTACATCAAAGTTGGTGTGAAGAAGGTGTTATATTAACCTATAGTTTGAACGATTCCATGTAACTTTAGTGACAAGTATGTACATGAATATGCATCAGAAATTCTATCCAATTTTGCAGGCGAAACATTCACTTATCAATGACCATCCCTAATGAAAAATATTATACAATGTATGTTACCCCATTGCTTATGAGATTATGAACATCTCATTGTTAGACCAATTTGATATCTTCTTAATGAGTGCGATCTCATAACTCATCGAATCACATAGAATAAAATTCACTTGATTTAGGGTATCATTTGGTCACACTGTTTGTTTCACATAGGCTACATGTAATATATCACCACAGTATGCATAGTCTCATTAAGATGTTCCAAAATCTCATTATTAGCTATGTTTCTATATACATGTAGATAAGACCGTTTAAGATTACACTCGAATTTCTATTACACTTTCAAGTACAATGTAAATACATGTAATTAATGTTGTAAATTATCTGTATATGCCTACATATATATGTATATGGTAATACTTCTCAAAACTAAGTTTCTTTTTTATAAAAAAATAGTTTTAAGTTTTAAACCAATTTAAAATATACATGCGAAGTACATTTACAGTACATTTCAAGAAATCAAAGTCATGTGCTTTTTTAAAAAACCAATTAGCATTTCAAATTTATTTTTTAGATGTCCATAATTTCCATGTATAATAACTTGTTTTAAATTAAAAAAAATAAAAACCTATGGCAAAAATGTGTTGTTGCAAAAAGCTGATTTGTTCATTGTTGCTGATGTCTAACTGGACGAAAACGGTATACCAAAACATCATTAAAATAATAGAAAAATGGAAATCAAATTTATGTATTTATTTCTGTAATTGTACGTGTAAGTTTACATGTTGCGAGCATAGAACACATGTTAATTTGGTGGTGTACTACCCCGAGGGAAATCCATTTCCCCGAACTTTTTGGAACATTTAGCATCTTAGATCGTGCTTCATACAGTAGCCCATCCAATAACCCCGTAATCCTTTTTCAACTAAAAACAAAGTTTACGATCAGGGCCTAGGCCTGTAATTGCCCAGCTACTCCCAATATGCAATTTCTGAAAAGGTTTGGAACGTATTAAGACTTATAACAAGATTAAAAACGTTCCCTCAGCTCCCATGTACGCCAATTTTCACTAGAAATTTACAGGCATTTGGAGCGAACTAATTCGGCGTTTATATGCATATCTGCCTCGATTAATTGATGAACATTTCAGAGTATTTTCAGGGGATACTAAAACACAGCTTTAATTCGTTATAAATTTCCCTTGGTTATTAATAAGCCGAACGTGAAACAGCTTAGAACGGCCATAAAACTGCACGTTAGCAATCCTTAAAAAAATTATTTCAATTACATTTAAAAACAGGGGCAGAGAGGGATTTATCAAATCCATGGCTGATCAGGGCAGCCAAGGTACAAAAAGAGCCTTACCGTAGACTCCAATAATAAATAAAAATATAAAAAACTGATAGTTTTTATGAAAACTTACTGCATACATTTAATTAGCCACTGTCTTGAAAAATTGTAAGGCGGAAAAGATTATTTTTTCATGAACGTACAATGTAAGAAAGAATGCTACAACATCTTGTAATGGAAGTTCTAGAAGGATCTTGTATATGTTCTAGGGATTTTTTTATTAAATTCACTTGTATACTATATAATGTATGTTTTCTATTTATGCTATACACGTTTGTTTTAAGCTTATGTTAAAACATATAATATGATTATTTAAAATTTCCCTGCATCATAACAACTTTACATGTACATGTATTAATTTCTCGTAGAAGATGTCTATATACGTTGCAAGAAATTTGGAAAACATCTTAGATGGATGTTAGAAGTTTCAGACTATATGTTCATACTCATATAATGCCATGTTTGGTTTTAGTTTAATTAAAAACAGCTAGGTTTATTCGAAACATTCATCCAAAACAGTTACATTTTATCTTTAATAGATAAGCATAACATGTTACTCTCATGTGTATTGCATGATGTAAAAAGCCTATATTTAACAACACGTTTGTAAAGATTTTTAAATGAAACTGCACTAGGTTTAGTCACATCACATTCCACCGGATTTTTGAAAACAGTTCCAAGATGGCGACAGCAAGATCTCGCCAAACCTCGTCCTCCAGCGATTGGATCGCGAGACCCAGAAGCCCATGCGAAAGACATGCACCTAGAGGATAGGGCGGTTGTTGTAATTCCTGCCCCATCTCTTTTTCTAATTAAGCCTCCGAATTTTCTGGGGCAGAATTCCATCGCAACCGGAATAAAATTAAATGAGTCTCTTGGGCGGCTATTAGTTCGCATTTTCGGAGGGCGATATTAAAAGAAGTTGCGAGGGGCGGTAGAAGGCTCCCCTTGGGAAAGGGCTCCGGATCCCCTCTTCCAACTGCAATTACCAGTGTTGTTAATTGTTTTCACTTAAAAGAAATAAATAATTGGTTGCCAGCCGTTTGAAACGGAGAAGCAGTTGAGATGTTTTCTCGAATCGAGTCTTAGACGCCGTCACATAAAATGCGATAAATTGGTTCATTAACTAATTTTGGTTGCACTCGGGCGGCGATTAATTTCTTCCGGAGGGTATCGAGTGAAAATGAATTTTACGAAAACACCAAGTTTTTCTATGCGGTTCCCGTAAGCGTCGACATCGAATATGCTAGAACTATACATACAGATGGATTTTGAAAACACGAACTATAGAAGTAAGAATTTTCAGTTCTGAATGAGAAAGCTAAGATGGCAACAACCTGCTGAATTAAAAATTGGCCCAATACAAAAAATTTAAGTCTAATGAATCAAACGTTTTACAAATATTTCCTGTTTGAATTTTCTAAAACAAAAACGATTTTTGTATATGAAATCCTAGTCTTTATGTGCATGTACTGCGTAGTTTGAAATGTCAAAATACAATCAGCATATTGCTGTTTAAGTTTTCTCATAAAAATTGATTTTTTTGTATATGATATCTAGTCTAATAGCATGTCCATTGCTAAGTTAGAACATCCTACTATAAACATTTTCAGTCTAATTAATAAAAAGCTTTACAAATATTCAGTTTAAATTTTCTCATGCAAAAGCGATTTTTTGTATATGAAATCCTAGACTTTAAGTCCGTGCACTACTATACTATAAGATATAATGACACAATTGCAAACAGTTTAAATCTAATGAAAGAACAGCCTTGATAATTTTACCGTTTGAATATTCTCATAAAAACAGATTGTTTGTATATGATATCTAGTCTAAGAGCTCACTGGTAAGTTAAAATATCCTATAAATGAAGTTTTTTTTTTAAATTTCCCCAATCAATTTTTACATAAAAGCTGAATTTTCAGCTTTTTTTAATTGTTCATTTCTTAATAAACGTTAATTAAGAAATAATTTCATTATTAATTCCGTTGGTCGCAGTAATCAAACTAAACAGTTTTAAAATGGGCACAATTTATATTAGAAAATCTCGGTATTTACCCAATTGTGCAGTAGGTTTTCAAAGCTCCCTAGACCGTTTTTAAGCTTGCAGGGGGTATCAGAATACCGATGAAACTGACCCCTGATAAAAATACACGTGCCATTATTACCTTTGGATTTGTTTGACCACTTATCAACCTCAGGTTACCTATGCCAAGAAATACAATCGGAAAAATACCTGTTGTAAATCGGTAAAAAACCCAAACTTGACATTTTTATAACCCCCAATTTTGCGCTTGTTAAGGGACCTTCAAACCTCCTCCTAAACAACTCATTTAGTAACACACAAACAGGTGCATTGTCAAACTAAATGGTTGCCTAAAACGTGTTAATAGACGCGCCATAATTACCAGGAAAGTTAATAGGTGACATCAAAAAGGCGTTCGTAGTGCCATATCATTCCAATCATTGAGTGATGCCATTCCAAACGCCCAAATTAGGTCTAAAAATACGAGCATAAAGTTTCTTAACTGTGAAATATTGTAGATGATCCATGTACAGTATCATGCTGTCCTAGTAGATGAATAATCTTATCAAATACATATATTTTATAAACAAATCTTTTATAAGTCACAACCATATGTCTAATGACAAGGGAGGTGACCATGTGACAAGCCACATTTCTTTTTAAAAAAATGTGCGAAATATGGATAAAATTCCTGATATTCTCAAGGAACACTCCAGGTCTCCAGACAAGCATTCCAAATGCAACTTTGAGATTCAAGATGGCTGCCTCAGTATAACTGCTCCCGGAGTGCCCCTCGTGGGCGGATGACGAATGAAGAATGGCGCTTTCCGAGTTAATTTCAGGTCGT
>JAQGCC010006017.1:0-10752 GCA_034698905.1 Xestoiulus laeticollis
GGATCCCTTAATTGATAAGATTTTATGAGATCCCACTCTTACAAGAACCTATGGGACTCAACAAGATTTATAATGTTAAATCTCAGGTTTTCATATATACAATATGGGATGTTCCATAAACTCAGATTCTCATACAATTGGATTCTTCACTAGGACATAGCTCCATCACTCTATCATTATGTGTAATCTTCAGTTTTTTATATTGTCCTGGATGTTCTAGATTCCACTTGTTGCAACTGAATACTATACAGTAATTCTATTAACTTGCAAGCATCAACATTATAACATTACAACATTAGCCAAACAAACCAATAACACATTGCAATTTTCTTTATTTCTAAAAATGTTGACATATGTCATCATGCAACATTGCTAAACTGTCCTATATTGCATAACCATCTTTCGTGTGATTATGAACTATAGACATGTAAACAATTATTATAAATTCGGCCTGGTGCCTTATATTTCTTAACATTTGACAATGTCTTGTTTAAAATTTACTTTAGTAAACACTTTTTGTTATATAATAGTCTTAGCTACAGCATGTTTCATCACTTCAACTTCATTGCCCAGAACAGGGAAGACATGCCAACCAGTCGACTGTGCTGTTTATCAATGTTCATGACAATGTAAATTAACATTAGCTTGTAAAAAAAAAACAATGGCATCTACATGAATTGTGTCAGAAACTGGTACGAGAAATGAAACGTCTTCGTATACAAACGTTAAATATTCATTCCTTAGGGTGCCGTTATCTTTAATGGAAAATTATGCGTGTAGATGCGTGTTATTCATCCCTTTAGGGTTGCCAAAAACTTTGACGAAGACTTTTTTTAAATATAATGGAATCAAATGACAATTACCTCCTGGTTGGTTTTGCTGTGCCAAAGATTTTTTTTTTTGCAAAAATGCATAATGACATTGTTTTGGAAGCTCGAGTTTAGAATATTTAATCTAATCTCATGCAACAACTTTGGCATTTTAGTTTTACCAAATTTATTTAAATCATGAGAGCTAAACATAAAAAATGAAAACGTCTCAATTACTATAACTATTTTGCAAGTAGCTTCTGGAGTATCTCTAAAAACCAGCAACATTTTTAGCGGTTTAAAAATGTGGAAGTGTTTTTATAATATTTGTTTCGAGCATATGTTCATTAATATTGCACGAAACATGTGATGAAAAACCAAGTGAACATTATTTCGCTAAAGCTCTTGGACCATTTGCGTCGAGAAAATTAAACTTCACAACGTTTGCCTGTCAGACCTAATATATTTTAAGCTTTTTCAAGTGTCTAGCATGGCTGTAATATGTTCTTTTTTATTCACAAGCCATTATTCACCATGACAAAAAATGTATTTTTTGAAGAGTAAGATAAAAAGTGTTAAAACTGTATATTATATCAAGAGGTGATTGTACAACTTGAGCCAAAATACTATTTAACCTCCCTTCCCTTTCATTAGAAAACAAACGTTGCTGCAACGTCTTTATCAAATCCAAATTATAAAAAAAAAACTACCAGAGTGAGTTCAGTAGATTTAATGGAGATTTAATTTCAACTTTATTATGGTAATTGTCAAAAGCTACAAGATGAAGACGATGATGCCATTAGAAGCACTATAATTGGTTCGTGTTGTTGGCAGAAACGCCCCTGGCCCAAAAGACGAGATATTTATACCACTGGAGGCACCAGCATCAAATGCACACACAAAAAAAAAAAACAAGCCCCTGCAGTAGATGATGGGAAATACACGTTTTCTGTAGTTTTTATTTCTCCCTCGACAAATGAAACTGTACAATTAAAATAAAAACAAACCCAGCTCTAGATATTAATTTTATACCTTCAAGTTTGCTAGCTGTTAAGTAGGCCAGGCGTTTATGAATTTTTGTTTAGCATTCATGGCTTGTAATCAGCAGCATCACATTAAATTGAAATGGTAATTCAGGTTCTCACTAAACCAGACTATACCTAAAATTAAAGTAATTAAAAGAAGTTTAGTACTGCTACTGATATTTGGTTAATTAACAGCCACATTATAATCTAAATTAATTTTGAATGTAAGATAACATCTAATATTTCACTATCTTACAATGTGGTACATATGAAAAAATTCAGTACAAACGCTTAGGATCTTAAATTTATCACTTTGGCATTATAAAATGGATACCAATCCCTTGCCCTACTTGTTAGGTCCACCTGCATATCCTCCTGGAGTTTAATTAGAAAAATAACCCTGCAAACAAGTAACATTTATGGGCAAATTAATTTATGGTTAAAACAGCAAAAAACTCAATTTCTCACAACGAGCTTCGACACAAAAAAAACTGAACTCGTTTTCAAAATTGATCGCCTATCTTTCTTGTTCTACTTCACTTGTTTGTTCGTTATAAATTCGCAACTCAATCATGCGAACGACATTATGGAAATTTTTACACCCTCAGCAGTTTTTCACATATATAAAGTACCCATGCGTTGGAATTAAGGCACGCAGAAAATATTCGGTTAAGGATGTATAAAAAAGTTTTCTGATTAATTTACGAATTTTTTTCCGCTCATTTCTAGGGAGGAGAACGTTCCGTGTTGGAATATCACAATGTGACGCTACAAAGGGTCCCAGGGTATGGCTTCGGCATAGCTGTCAGTGGTGGAAGAGACAGTCCACACTTCAGCAATGGTGATGCTTCCATTGCCATTTCGGATGTCCTCAAAGCGGGTCCTGCTGAGGGAAAACTCCAGTAAGTTTAACTTGTTTTGTTTGTTTGTTTGTTTCAACCTTTTTCAGGTCATTTTTGACTAACTTTAACACTTACTAGAGAGCTGCCATTGTGTGTGCAGCTCAGTCTCATGGTACATTTTCATCTACCAAACTTTAGTAGAGTTCGTTGACACTATTAATATCACATAATTGCAATTTTAAATGCAAAAAATGCATTTTACGCTATAGAGCGCTAGGGCTTAGTCACGAGCGCTCGGTAGCTTAACCGTTATACTACCGCTGCAACTGCTTTTATGAAACCAGTGCTCAGATATGTAGACGAAATAAAAATCGGACAAATTCTTGGATAAGATGCGTGACCTCATCAATTTTAAAGGTGGATGAAAAGTGAAAGCAAAGTTGAAGTATGATTAATTTAAGGAAATCGAGGTCAAGTGTGTATTTAACCTGGGTCTATAAAATTGGCATGATAAAAACGTATAATTGTCGAAGGGCTTTCATGGCAATCTAACAAATCAATCCATTTTCAAGTACATTAAATTGTGCCATGCTCTTTCCACTAAGAGCATGAGCTAAATGAATTATTGGAGCAATTCTTCCAATGAAACGAGATTGCAAATTGAATATCAAGTATCCAGTATAATAGACCAGGTAATTTAATGAAATATGCAAATTAGATCGAGTTAATTGCTAGAAGCTGGAGATATTTCTTTCCACACATTAAGAATTCCCATGGCAAATCCCACAGAAAAAGCCATGAGCTCTTTCAGACTTGCTATTTAAAATCTATATAAAAAAAACCTGCACGGATTAAACTTATGATCAGTTAACAAATTCTCTTAGAATTTGCAGTAATTAAGAATTGAGAACCGTTTTGCAATTCAAATATAATGTATTCCAAAAAGTTACTAATCTGTATGTGGTGATCAAATGGAAGAATAGTAGGCCTACATGGGAACCATGTAATATTCAGAGTTGCAATGTACGTGTAAATTGCCCTAGACTCGATTCCATGTCAAGATTCGTACCAGTGGCATATGCAAAGATTGCTACTTTGAAAAAACATACAGCAGTAAATCTGGGCATTATGTAATTCATATAAATAAACCGTGTAGGGAGCATGTTTTCTAGCATGCATAATGCGCTGACACTCTGGGTGTGGACTAAATAATGTCTGTTCCAATAACCCAATTTTGCAACAACAAAAAATTAGCTACAGAACAGAAGCACTGCCTTGTTCAGGCACGCCTAAAAGCCACCAAAATTTGTTCATTGATGTCAGCATGGCTGAAGGCATTGAAACCCATTAGGTTTCAACCGTCACCATTTTTATACATTCTGTATGGAAATGCTGGATGCATTTGTCGTGAGTTGTCGTTTGACAAAAAATGACAAGTTCAGGAGAAACTAAGAAAATCTGGCATCGCAACCTACGGGCAATTGGTCATCGTCAGACATTGGAAGATGATTTGATATGAGCCCAAAATTGTGCCAATCTTGAGAAAGAGAAAAAGTACAAAAAAGTGCCAAACTAAGCAAAAATAGCAGTTTCCACCCATGCCATCCAGGTGCATTTGACAAAAGTAATGGGCAAAATCTCTTTTCTCGCAAACGTTATGAGATATGGTGATTTCTTGAAGTGTCATAAACAGAGTTTAAATCCGGCGTTTTATATCTCGTGGGAAATAAAGTCAAAATGACACAAATGCATTTAGGTTCTTATTTGTGACACTGGACCTAGTTTGTTGGTATCCAGCCAGAAACGCCTTATTTATTTCCATTTCGTTTTACGTTTTTCTTATTTTTTTCTTTTTCCTTCTTGAAACCTTTAGGATCAATGACAGAGTTATCAGTGCCAACGGAATATCTTTGGAAAATGTGGATTATGCGACGGCAGTGCAAGTTTTGCGAGATAGCGGACCCACTGTCAACCTTGTAAGCCATTTGCAATAATGTTATTTCTTATCGTAAACATGCCTGTGCACATAAAACATCTGCGAGCAATGCTTTTGCATGCTTTGCATCCCCATTTTTCGATGCATTGAACAGCTATGGATTAAGGCTGTTTAAAGTACATGCTGGAATTCATGAGCTGCAGATGGATCGCTATGATGCATAGACAAATAAACGTTAATGTTTGATACGTAATTGGGTAAACATTTCTTACTTTGCTTTAGGTCATTAAACGTCGTGTTGTGGTGCCTGGAAGTCTTTCTGAGCCCCAGACGCTAAAGGTCACCCTGACAAGGAACAAAAAGAAAGATGGTAAATGGAGAAATTTTGCATTCTTCAGCAAAATTCTACTATATAAGTCACATTTTTATTTACAAATTCCTTTTGTGGGGTTTGTTTCTATATTTTGGCAAATTGCATTAAATTACACACAGAGGAACTTCGGGTTTTATGGAATAAAATTTAAATTTGAGGCAGTATCACAGCCAGATATTGTTTAAAACTCAAAACCGAATGCAATTAATAGTAAAATATAAAAACATAATTTGGAGAGTTTTATGAAATTTCGGTTAATGGGCGTTGAAAATCAAATAACGAGCAAAGTTTGACCAAAATCAGATTTATCGGTTCTATATATTTAACCAAATATTTTACACAAAGATCCCATTTGTGTAATAAAAAACTGCAAGCTAAATTGAATGTTTTGTTTTGTTTTTCTTTCAGATTTTGGTATTCTGTTAGGATGTCGAATATACATAAAAGAAATCACAAATAAAAATCTGGTTGAAAAAGAAGTTGGAATTCAAGAAGGAGATGTTCTCACAAAGGTAATGTCCAATATTTGAACGTATAGCATATGTGTTTACCACAAAAAAAGCATTTACTTGAAACTAAAGCATTCGGAGGATTAAAATTGCTAGTTTGCAGATACTTATTTTTAAAGAAAGCTAAGAAGGTAGCAAATTATTTTTTTACTCATTTCCGTTAATATGGGAATGTAATTACCTAAAAATGTTCACAGTTTTGTGCGCCATTGATCCGTTGTGTAATAACAAACCTAATTATTTCAACTTCAATGACAGATGGTTGCCATAATATTGCAATATCATAACATGTACATTTATAAAAACAAAATATAAATTGCAGACATCAAATTGCACGCATGGAGGGGGGGGAGGGGAATTCGTCGTTTAATACCCCACAGATATTTAGTAATATCCATTCCAAAATTTGCTCATTTCCCTCTTCATTTCCCCTCACTCCTCATAAAATGTATTTATGGTATTTGATAGAAGATGGAATCGATTGTGAACAAAGACAGCTTACATTCATGTTTCAGAAATTCATTTAGTTTTCTCTGCCAAGAAGGAATTTCATAATTTAAAGAAATGATTTTGATTGCTTTGGGGGAAATTGTTTCTTCAATGAAGTTAGAACCACAACTTGCATTTCAACATGATCCTCCCTGAGCATTTTAGACACAGGTTTAAAAGTAATGCAAGACCTTTTTGAGGTCCTTTTTGACTAACTTTCACACTTACTAGAGAGCTGTAATTGTGTTTGCAGCTCAGTCTTATGGTACATTTTCATCTATCAAAACTTTAGTAGAGTTATTTGACACTATTAATATCAAACCGTTTTATACTACCGCTTCAACCGCTTTTATGAAACCGGGCTCAGATATTGTTTAAATGTAAACGAAATAAAAATCGGACAAATTCTTGGATAAGATGCGTGACCTCATCAATTTTAAAAGTGGATGAAAGCTTAATTTTTGCAAACCAGAAATAAAAGTGAAAGCAACGTATAATGCAAGGTAATGCAAGACTCATCAAGCAGCATACCAATAAGTAGGCCTATCTACTTATGATATTGCGTACATGTACAAGTAAAATACTAATCATCTAATGTAACTGTAGGATGGTACAGGAAAGGAAGCCTATACATTATGGTTAAATAGTCCTTTGAAGAAAATTTCAAATTGTTTTCCATGTTTAAATATCCACTTTATATCAAATTCATGCGTTTTGATAGTTTTCTACTTTGTTGGGTTCATCTTGAAATTTTAATTAACTATAAAGTGTTTTTTCTTCTTCAAAATTGAGGTACATTCCAGTTTCCTTACAAAATAGCTTTCTTGTTGTTACGTGCGTTTGTATTATTCAAGGCAGAAGACACAGTTCAAGCAATATCCGTTTTTTAATACAGCATGGGAAAGTGCATTTTAGACGAGCACTCATAAAAGCTACATCATAAAGACGTCTATTCTTTTCCATTTTTTGGAGAAATTTTCAAATCCTGGACTTTTTTATGCTTGGATTTCTCATAAACAAGGGAAATGAGGCTGTTTTCCTCGTTCACCAGACCTATGATTGCAAATTCAGCGCTTTAATGTCCGAGCGAGGAAATTGAAAACTATGAAATGTGAGTTTTACATGGAGTTGCCTTTGAGCGAGATGATCAAGTTTTAAATAAGGCATCTCGTAGCGAAAATAATTTGTTTACAAGATATCCACTGTATACTGAAAAATCAGGAAATGTTAGGCAAATGACAAGCAAGTTAATTGGGCTCAGCCAGAACCTTACAAGGCAATTCTTAGATAGCTAGAAGTTGAAAAGCTAGCTCTAAAAATAGAAATTCGTATTTTAGATACTAGATTTTTGCCTCTATTTACGTAAAAAAGCTCGATATTAAGTTATACAAAATAAACAAATCTAATACTGTACTGAAGAAGATAGTCTGAAACTAGCTAAACAAGTTGAATTTCTTGAAAACTTCAACTAACTTGTTTAGTTCTACCTTAAAAATTGAAAAAAATCTTCTGATGTTTAATGAACTTTGGGCTCTTTAGCAAAACATTCCCTTATCATAATAATTAGGCCTATATAACATGCAAACGTTACATATGTTGACTTTAAGCGTTGCATTGTTAATTTCATCCCCATTTTGGATAGCAAACAACAAACTGTTATTTTTTCAATTACTATTTTTGATTACACGTAATCTTCCATCATGCAATGAAAATGTGATTATCATGCATGATATTCTGTGTGAAATTTTGATGGTAGATATTAGTGCAACATCCCTTTTTTAGTATTTTTAACATTTTTTTATCATCTAAGTTTTTTTTAAAAAAAAAAAAGATAAATGAAGTGCATTTGTAGGAACCCAGGGTGTAGATAAATGGCATGGACATCAATTTTAAAGGAAACTTAATATATACGGGACTTATTATTTATTAAACCTGATAAAACATGCGGCTATACACGTAGTTCCTAACAATATTAGCACTTTTCTGTCCGGTGATCGATTTCCCATTATGAAGAAACGTGAACACAAATCAAAACATTGCAAATAATTTCATATCACCATTTGACCACACGTGAAGTTTATATACATGATTCATGCTTCCGAGGAAAGATTTTTCAAAAATAAACCAGAAAAAAAAAACAGCATCCCTTGAGATATTTAAAGGGCTTTCCATTGCTAAGATTCTCTTAGCATTTTTATGAAAGGGGCTTATGAAAACATTCATTTTGTTGACGTTATTTAAAAAGCGAATAACATTTTTATTTATTTTTTATGAAACAAAATCACTTTCATACTGAAGATGCATTTCTTTCTCCCTGAAGATATATCTGTCCTTAGTGAAGGAATCAATAAATGTAGTCTCTTCAAGTTTCACTACATGCTAATAATATGCATGAAATGAAAGCAGGACATGCACAAGTTTACCGAAAGCCGAATATTTTCAAAATAAACCCTGACATGCCACGTTGTCATGGGCAACCCAAATGAAGTCATAGTAATGTATTAAAGTTCTTTCCAATATAACAATGTAATTTTAGTGACTTTTGGAGGGCTACCTGAATATTGAATGAAAATCTAACGAAATTAAATTGAAAGGTTTTCCGAAAACTCTTCTAATAATCTCAAAGAAATCTCGCTGCTTTTCATTATTTTATGCTTTTTCACATTATGGACGTATAACTTAATAGAGGGTCTAACTGAATTTGCATGCTGACATTAACGACTAGGGTCCTTATTCAACTTTATTTATGGCATTTCTAACGTAATGAATTCTTAAGTGCCGTATATATAAAATGGGATTTTGCACATAATCAAAATCAACAGTCAACATAAAGTTTAAGCAAAAGGTTTGTCGTGATAGCATTTTTGCATACGTGTATTATAGATGCAAATCTAATATGATGAATTTTTTAAAATGTTCACGGTTGGAGGTTTTGCAGGATTAGAAAAACTTGGGAAGCATACAGTTTAAGCAGCACGCTATATTGCTGTTTTTCCCATGCTGAATTTGTTGAGTTTTATTAAGCTGTCAACTTGCTATTATTATTTTGGAATGATTTGAGGAAGTTTAAGCTACACCTTTATTTAAGCTTATACCATTCCCTCTAAAAGCCAGCTAATTGGTTGCTCTGTTGATGTTAATTAACCTCAGTTTTGACAAGGAGGTCTGTTATTTACACTCCACCAAAAGTGGAAATTTAATTATTTTATCCGAGGGATCTTCAGAGACAATCTCATCAATCTCAGGATCTAATTTTACACTTATGCGATGATCTCGCGTTTGTATAGGGCGAGAATGTTGAAACTTTAAAACTTGCATGGTGCATTTCGTCAGCACCCAATGAATCAAATTCCTGGATGACAGACCTCTGAATTCGGGCACCCCTCTAAAAGTGGTCAGGGAAAATGATGGTCTATCAACACCCTTACATTCTGGAATGAGGCATTAAACATAATATGTTCACTTAAGTTTTGAGGATAAGAAGGTGTAGGTCATTAGCTAGGAATTGTAATTATTTAGTCCAATTTTTGGCTATAATTAGATATAATTAGAAGATTGGCTGAATCTTCATTATAAAAAATAAAACTGCTCAATCTACACCTAATAATATTTCCATAATATTTTTACACAAATTATATATTGCTTTATCATTGTGCAATTTTTAGCATGCTTTCTTCATAATAAATAGTTTAAATACTTGTAAGCACACATACGTATACGAGCTCAGTAAAACCTGTCTAAAAACATCCTGTCTATAAGAATATCCTATCTAAAAGCAAAAAATGTGCCAGTCTCGACTTTGGACCCATGAATAAATGAACCTGTCTAAAAGCATATATTTTTCACTGATCCTTTGAGTACATGTATTATGATATATATGCTTTTTAGGTATTCTCAGCTGTACGCATATGCGTTGTACATGTATAAATATTTATTGTTTCACTAAGTAAATTTGGAAAAAAATATAATCTTTTATTAATGTTATTATTTTTTGTTCCGGAACTTTGATTGTTTTCCTTTCACACTTTTAAACCATTTTCGAGAATATATATAAAAGCAGAAATGGGATATATTCACAAGTGCAAAATTGTTAAATAATTCCAAACAAATGCTGATTTTTATAGCCGGTGTAGGTTAATGAAATAAATTGATTATTTTGTATCTTGGAAAAGTTGTAGCATACAATTAAAAAGTAAACTAAGGCGATGTGGGCTTCCTTGACATTTTATCAAATGTTTCCCTTGCCCGAAATAAGGAGGTTTAAACTTGCGCACGAGTCAAACCCATTTGTTCATCACCTCCCCAATGACCCCTCGTTCATCATTTCATATTTTTCTCTCTTGCACACATTCTTCGAGCCATATTCCCACAAAGAGCATTCTTGGAGGAAACGTGTATTTTCGTCATGATCAAAGAAATCCAGTAATTGAAAGTCAAAATTTGAAAACCAAAATACCGCAGGAATGAATCATAACTTGTGATGTATAGCTTATCGCCGGGCTTTTTATAACAAAATCCGTTTAATTATCCGGTTGCATGCAAACCGTCACAATGAATAATGCACAACACAACGAGTTGCACATAAAAATCAGGCTATCCCAACATTTTCGGCATTATGTATCCAGGATAGTATGCGAGCCGAGCCCTCTCCATATACATATTAGACCGTAATTAAATATCCTTCATCGTAAGTGTAAGGCCGCCAAATTCAAAGTCCGATTTTGGCGCCTGCACAATCGAACCCTGACCCCACACAGACCGCCGCTCAA
>JAQGCC010006018.1:0-10751 GCA_034698905.1 Xestoiulus laeticollis
TACTGGAATTCATAATCTACATTGTACTTCCGAAATTCCGAATGACTAACTAAATTAGGGCAATCTAACATTAAGGTTTCAGGAACGGAAATATAATACATAACTAATGTACGCATTTTGAAGTAATCAAACACATCAGAAAGAATATATAAACTTAAAGAACGTGGAAAGAATATGAGAATTGTACATGTTTGGAAATTTACGAGCTCGCGCTGATTATACATTATATAATTAAAGTCAGAAAATAATGACTATGACATATTACCCAATGTTTTAATTAGCATAGATGTAATGAGAGTCGTAAATTATTTTTTCAACTTAGAAACGAAATATCCTACGATGTTGTAACATAAATATAAGGCAATATACTATATACTGCTACTTTTATATATTATACGTGTATATTTAATCAATAGCTACAATGCTAGACATTTCTGACCCTAGTTAATTGGTTTGAAAAATTATCGATTGTGCTGATTAATCACACTTTTTAAACCATTTACTTCAGTTTATAAATTTACTTTATTAATAGCTAAAACATACCTAGAATAAAAGTTTGATTCTTTCTTAAAACAATGTTTTCGGACCATTAAGTGGCAAAGAAATGCTGTAAGCTTACATATATTTTGTCCTATGAGGAATGAATTATATGTCTGACATGACCCTCAAACCCACCGTTTATTTAAAAATATTAGTGCTGGTCATAACTTCATTTATCATATTTATCATTATGAAAATTATGTGAACATACATGTACATGTGTATAACACAATTAAAAAGGTAATCATTTACGTTCATACTATATTTCATTTATATTTATTTCCATGGTGAATTAATTCAGAAAACAGGATTTTTGCAATCATCTTATCATAACAATTCCAATGATAAATGGTGAATGTTTGGAACAGAACTGAATTGTTTTTTTTTAATATTCAATTTTAAATTTTAAAGCAGAATAAAATACATGTAGTAATAATATTGTATATACACGTATATTTATCTGAGCGTGCGCATTATTTATGGGTCAAAAGCTAATTAAATGATCCAGTTGCTCAGTTGAACATATCATTCTCAAATGACTTCACTTGACAAGCTGGGTCATTTGGCATTCGGTTATAGACATTTATTAAAAATGTTCAGTATAGAGCCAAATAAAAAATGTAGTTATGCTAACGTCCACATTTTGAGTGACTTTGTGAACAATAATTTTAAAATATCACATATTGGCTCAATATACTCAAATATCTCCACGAAAGTCTCTAAGAATTAAACAAAAGATTAACGATACTAATCTAACGATGAAAAATACATTATCAATTCTAGAGGGAAGAAGCAGTCGTGCTAATATTTAATCCCAAATATTTTAAAAATGAATAACAGTATACCGGGTGAACAAAAAGTATAAAAAAAACCTTTTACACTACTTTAGATATGAAAGCTCTGTTAATGTGGTTAAATATAGGAAGTCATGTGTACTCTAACCACTGATGTTGTTAGATTTTACCTACGGTCATTTTTTTAACGGAAACCCTGATTCTAACTCATTAGCCGTAACACTCAGAACACAAAATTAAATTAGGTAAAAGAAGAGAATGGTCTATTTGTATATAGTCACAATTGTCTTTATTGGCAATTATTTAAAGTTGTTACAATATTTAATTTTAAGTGCAGAAGGAAACACTATAATTCCTTAAAAAGTTCGAACCCCACTTCTGACGTGTTGTAATCACACTTAAAGGTCACCAAGTCTGTTCCAGAAGCACACAAAGATGTGTGCTCCTCGAACAAACTGAAACATTCATCCTAAGCTCAACTCAGAATACCATCGCCCTCCAACCTACAGTGGCGTCCCACCATAGCTCTTGACCAGCGCCACCACAGATAGCTACGCTGCAGAACAAATTTGCACTGCAGTGAAGCGACCAATAAAAATGTTGGGGCTGATTGACCTGAATCTTCACTGCAGTTCTTGGATGTGCTGCAGCGTAGCTAAAATTTGGCGTTTCCCTCTTCTCTTAAAAAACATTGTAACAGCTTTAAATAAAAAACAATAAAGAAGAAAAAAAATATAAACATACTATCCTCTTCCTAATTTGACATTTTGTCCTAAATGCATGGCTAAAATATTATAATTTGGATTTACTTGAAAAAATTGGCAGTAGGTAAAAATTAACAATATACAAGTAGATTATGTTGATAGAGCACACATGACTAGAGCCACTAGCAACATTGTGCTTGCAGACGAATAAGTCGTTTGGAATTCACTTATTTAGAATTATTTGGAATTCACTTATTTAAAAGTCACTTCTAAAAAGCCGTTTTTTATTCTGACACATGCGCATTATAAACCACTTCGAAAGTCGAAGTGTAAATGAAAGAGGAAAGTCGCCGTTTGTAAGTACCTAGTGAAACCTGCGAATAGCGCAAACCACTGGAACAAAACCAAAAGTTGTGCTATTCGGAGGGATAGTGCTATTTGCAGGTGAAAAGTGATGATCATACACGTTCACGTGTACATGGATGTGCAGAATTGTTCATTTAAAGAATCAAAAATGATTATCCTAATTAAGATTCATAAAGAAATATGCTGCATTATTAATGTTTTTAGGCTATACAAAACCGATTAATAGCACACAAATATACATGCATGTAGAACTTCTAAAGAAAACAATCCACCCATTTCATTCAAAGAAATCAGTGATGCTCTTTTGCTTTACATTCGACTTTTCTTTGCACTATACATGTAAGCTGTGCATGTATCGAAATTACTTTGGGGTCATTCAAAAAAGACGTCCCCAAAATTAATTTAAAATGTGTTGCCCCTCCCTACCCCTGTCCACATGGTGTTCACAATCCAGCACATTATCCTCTTAACCTGGACACCCTTCATGCTGTTGATGCAGGTGGAAAATATGGATTATCCCAATGGATTAAAGTTCATTGTGTGCTTTAGCTATCGCTATTTGCAGGTAATATCCTGATTCTGTTCCTGTCCGCGTATTTCGCGTTTCACAGAGTTTGTGCTATTTAAAGGTACTTTTGTAGTATAAACTTGATCTGTGACGACTGAGTTATCGCTATTTCCAGGGTCATCTCTATTTAGATGTTTGCTATTCACAGGTTTCACTGTAAATATACATGTACATTATACAGTATATATAACTTCAAATATAAACATCTGAATATCCATACATGTATATCAATACTATAATGCAATTGTATTATAAAGAGTTAATTTTTGTAAAAAACTAACCTTATAGTACACCCCTCTATAACGGACATTTATGCGTTTCCATGGCTGCCAGGTATAGAGGAGTAAAAATACAGTATATAAAAGATAAAAACTGATATGATGCTGTAAAAAACATGAACAATTACATTTATTTGTAATTCTTAAAACAATTTCGCTGAAGTTAGCCAGATACATGTACATGTACTGTATACATGTATGTATTTATCATACTGTATATTTTTATACTGTATATTTATCAACAACAAAAATTCTAATTTCTAGACGGAAATAAATGTAAAACAAATATGGTGCAAGAATATGTCAAGAATTCTGCAAAATTACAGATGTACAATCTAATTTGCATAAAATTTGTTACTTGTATTTGTTTCATGGAATAATAGGCGAATGACCTCTTGCAGAAAACGACTATTGTACAAATTGTAGTCATTAATTTTATTCTTGGACTACAAATCTCAAACAAACTCATCCACCACTTAATTTAATTAAGTCTCTCAATTATCTTTACAAAACAGTACAAAGCCAGGAAATGAAAAACATGATTTTCCACAACAATTTCAGGTATACTATTGACACCCATAATAAATAAATTAATTGTTTCAAGAGTAAAGTATTCCCAAGAGAAAACTGAAAGTTGTACTATGTACATGTACATGTACATGTAAATTCAATATCGAGAAATAGTTTTAACGAGTTGAGTGCTGCATACATGTACAGTGTATGTTAGAAATTTTAATTACTAGTGATTCACCAATTCTTCGTTTTCATTTATCAAATGGGGAAGAAATACAGGTGCAATTTTTTTATAAAAAAATCTTCCGAATGTCGTAAATTGTTTTGGGAGGGGTGCAGTTATGTAGGCCAAATTTTGGTACAAAAACAAAAGCTTGCAACCATTATTCTTTCCCTGTTATGTCACATATTACCGTGAGAGATAAAGTGCCTAAACGTTACATTTATATGTCAAACAAAAGTGTTTTTAAAAGTGGTCCACAGGGCCCCTGAGGATCCATGAGACCTTTCATGAAGTCTGTGAGGTCAAGATTTACATTATATATTATAGAAAAAAACACGTTAAGAACAAATATGCAAACTTAATGCAATGGGCTTATTGTTGGTATTTTTCAATATTTTTTTTTAAAAAAATCAACTTTATAAAATATTGATAAAAAGATTAACACAAAAGCTCTTGGTGTCCTTAGTGAGTGTTGCATACCAGAATAAGCATTTTTTTCAAAAGTTTTCTTTAATTTAATTTTTGAAACTGTTAGGAACAAATGGAGGACATAGCATAAATATTCCATTATTTGTTTAATTTTTTTTTGTTTAAATGTATATATATATTACATTTAAACAAAAAAATTAAACAAATAATAGAATATTTATGCTATGTCCTCGTACATTCCATTTGTTCCTAACAGTTTCAAAAATTAAATTAAAAATAATTTAGAAAAAAATATTAAGGTATACAACCCTATTAAAGGCGTGAAGGGGTTCTGAAACAAAAGCTTGCAATAAAATGCTTGCAATATGCAATCCTGGATTTTACATGACAAAGAACAAGTATACATGTATAATTGTAATGTAGTTATTGAATTGCAAACAGCGTTATTCCAAGCATCTTTAAAATCAATACATGTATAACTTGATGAAAGCAGGACAAGTTCAAAACTGCACAACTGTGTCAGTTTGTTAATTATAGAATCCATCACAGTCCACTTCATTGAGATCAATTATGCATGCTAATTAATTAGAATCAGGAAAATATATGCAGTTTGTATAGATTGACTACATTGTATATTTACCAATACGAATGTACACATGTATATACATACAGTGTATATGCATGTGCATGTAAAATTGTACATTGAACATAGATCATCGATGTAGAGTATGGGTCTTAAATAAGTTTTTTGGTTTTGGAATCGGCTCTATTGGTGCACAGGGAAATTTTACTGTGGACTAATGCACCACTACATATGCTGGTTTCTTTTGTTTAAATAAATGTATATGTACATTTTGTCCAATCCTAAATTATACGTGTCAGACATGCAAGAAGTATTCAAATTTCTTATATGGTAATATGAGATGTCTTCCAAATTTCAACAAAGTAGAAACCATGCAGCTATCAGTACTCTTCCCATGCAGTCGGTTTACCAGGAAATTAATCCAAGCTGTTTGGGTTAAAAACCAGTCAGCAATTAAAAAACAACACATTGTCCAACTATGCTAATATTTCAGGGCATCGAATACGTGCGTGTCATTTTTAACAGCTATTCCTAAAAAAACTAGATTATAATTAGAAACCAGTTTTTCTTTTAACATTAATTTCCTCACCATATTCATGTATACTAACTATCAAATCAAAATTTGACTGGCATTGATTTGGTGGAATTTTTTTTACACTCAACGTCCGTAACTTCATCACTTTCAGACTCATTAATGTCTCAATAAATTTCGTAACCTAGTACTTATTTTAAACGTTAGAGAAACTTTTGAAGGAAAAATGTTAAGTTTCGTATGTCGATTACATATGGTTTTACCGTAATGAGAAATAGTAAAGAATATGTAGAACATCAACTGGTATATAAATTGTGACATTTAGAGAAGTGTGACAATTAGTTAGCGTTGCAAATTATTGCTTAGTTATTTTAGAAGTTGAAACAGCCATTAACTTCATTTTAATGCCCCTTATCACCTACTGTAATACAATTTACAATTGTAGAACACCTTCATTTTTAAATCAGTAATCTATAGTATTGAATTCCGTGGTTTAGAATGCGAAGCATGGAAGCTCATTTGTTTTTACTACCGCGTAATAAGGCTTTTTGAAAAATTATTTTGATATAGTACATATGTAATTGAACTGAACAAGTAATTTTAAAATAGCATATTTTAAGAGAAAGACCTATTTTAAGAGATAGACCTGTTTTAAGAGAAAGAATGCAAAAGCAATATTGGCAAATATAGTCTAATTTTTTTTATTGGATATATTACCATTACTATTAAACATGCAGAATCTATTTCAATTTCAAATATATATATCCGGAGAATTTTTTTCTATTGTTTTCTGGGGTATTTATTTGTGAGAAAAACCCGGGGTCAACCAAAATTCCTGAGACATACCCGTGACAACCAAAATCCCTGAGACATACCAAAAGGGTCAACCAAAATGAAACGAACCAAGGGAAAAAAAATTCTCCGGGTATTTCTCATATTGCACGGGGGTCGGTATAAATCTGCCAATACAAACCTCCCCCCGTGCGATATATATGCATAATTTCATTTTGATCGAAAAAATCTATAATTTATTTTCATCAATATATTGGGGGCAGTCTATTAATCTGTGTAAAGAGAAATTATGAACTTGAACAAGACCGGTTTAATTATCTGCCGCTATACATTATATTATCAACATTGTTGGCAATAAATCATTGATGTTATACAAAAGCATTATAAACTGTTGTAACTTTAATAAAAATTTTTTTCAGGAATCTATGATAAACTGACCCAAACATGCTAATAAGGTAAAGACAATTACACATATTCTTTCAAATAAGCTTGAAAACTGCAATGCTTAATTCTTAAAGTGAAATTTCATAATTTTAAAAACAGAGAAACATATAAGCAATGAAACATAAGTAATAGCATTTATTTTTTTGTTTACAAAACATATTATGATGCATTATATGTACTAGTTTTCTTACAATACAGTTTTCTTACTATACTCAGAACAGACTCAGTATAGAAGAAAAACGAGTGTCCAATTTACTAGGTTACTTAGTATTTGTCAAAATACTCCAAATAAATTGCATCACTTTGCATATTATACCTTTGCATCATAAATTCAAGGAAATCAGAGAGGAAAATCTTGTGACCCACTGAAAATATTGATATGTTGTACATTCATGCATGCAATTTAAATACCATAGATGAACAAATGTAACAAAGAAAAATAGATATTCCACGTTCCGTTTAGTTTTCATGTAAAAATATTTGAAAATGTGATATTAAAAGAAACAGCATGGTTTCTAATAAAAAATTATGTTGAAAATTAGGTTCGAATAAATAAATGTACTGTGAAGCTATCAACATTGTCTGATTAAACATACCTTTGGTCATCTACCGTAAATGCATCATTCTATCAAAACCAATTAGTAACGCATAAGGTGTATACAAAGCTCGGTCACTGTTCTTTATGTTTTTGCAATACTTACATGTGCAACCACTTTTATATATAGAATACATTTTAGTACAGCATATGATTTCTGTTAAAAACTACTACTCATTAATTTAATGAAAGTTCATGTACATCATTCTTTCAAACTTTTTTAATTCAAATGCAAGTCTTTAACGAAAAGCATGAAATGTGCGTGCGTGTGATCAATTAATGAATATCTTAATTTTTAAAATGATAAACTTTACATTCATATGCAATAAAATCCACTAATCTATGATTTATTTTTTATAAACTATATATGCACACCACTATTAATATAGCAACAAAGTACCAGTTTTTAAAATTAGGTTACACCAACTTATTGATACCGGTATCAGAAAAAAAATTTGAAAAAGAATCCTCTCACTTTGTCAAATTGTATGCTCCAAATTCAAGTGTTAAAATTCTGTTCCAAATTCTGTTTTTAGACAGAATATATTTTATTACAGCATATATATTGATTTCAAAAAATTGTTTTCTAGCAAAATGTAATGTACAAAATGTTGACACATGCAGGCCAAATCTGATTCGCTGTAGCATTTCATGTGGCCAACCGACCTCATTGAATACATTATGTCATTTTACATTAAAATTTCCCCACATTTACCAGTAGGACCAGCAAGACCTAAAGTATTTCCAATATGGCTTGCTAGGAATATTGATTTTCAAATTTTCACTTGATCCTCCAAAATAACCTGTATTAAGAAGTAAAATTTTTGAAACTAGCCCTGATCGAAATAAATATACTGATATCAGTAAATTCTACAGTGATATTAGTATACACAAACTGATAATAGTCTGAGCTATATACTAGTATCAGTACATCATAGTGACATCAGTAGGCAATGTTTAACTGATGCCAGTATACCCCATACCAATATCAGTATGAGCTAGACTAACAGCAGTATAGTCATACTGATAATGGTTATAGTTATACTAGTTTCAGTACACCATAGTGACATCAGTAGGCAGTGTTTAACTGATGCCAGTATACCCCATACCATCAGTGTAAATTATAATTTCATCATTATACATGTACTACATTGTACTTTGATAAATCTGAACTGTTTGACTGACACCAGTATAGTATCATACTGATATCAGTGTCCCAATTATCAGTATAAAACTGATTACTGATATTAGTATATACGTGTATTTCGCCCAGGGAACTTTACGTGAAAATATGGTTCAATCCTTTTGCATGGGATATAGACATGAAATAAAATCCATGCAGTGGATAATACTTATCGCCGCAATTTCCATCATCCCCTTAAGCCATTAAATAGTTAAAAGAACAGTCCCTGTTTACTAACCCAGAAGTAACCTCCATATGGAACCAATGGGGAAAAAATTGAAATCTGTTCGAAATTGTTAAGTATATATATGCCATCGAGTTGTTCTCCCCAAGGGTAATTAAGATATTTTAGAGAAAATGCAATTTTCATGCCTCGAGTCTACTAACGCTAGTAAATGGAGTTAACATCGCTTTCGCTGCAAGACGCAACTTATTAGGTGCACAAATCTGTGCCATCAGAGATATATTTTGCAGGCCCAGAAGCGAAATAACCTGTTTTCAAGAAAACTACACCTAGGCCGCAGAGCCTGGACATCGCCATACGAAAATTGGAGAAACATAAACATGTGGTCAGATCATGTTGGGTGTAAACTTCCCGTTACGCAACGATGGTGAAAAAAGCGTTTTGCCATCAAATAGAACAGTAATCAAATCCACTACCCAAAAATCTGGAGAAAAAAAAACTTGTATCGGACATCGGGCGTGGTTCTGTCGAATTGCATATATAAGAGACGCAGAAAAGAATAGATTTAAATCAGCACCAACTTCTCCAATAATAGCCACAACCATTTCTCTCTCCAAAAAAGCTGAAAAAGGCTTTTAGACACAGCAGCCACGATGGCACGTTTGGTAAGTTGAACAATTTAATGTTTGTGTAGTTTCGATAACTATGCTGATCAGTCTGAAAGTTTTATAATTTGACTTTCGAGTATTTACGATTTATTTCCACATATCACATTATTCTCGATTATGGCAGGCTTTAGCAATCATATGTTATTTACTGAAATCCTCTCCAGAAATATCAAATCCAAACAACGACTTGATTCTTATTGCAAACTTTCACTTCTGCAAATGTCATGTATAAGCAAGCAGGAATTGACGTGTGTTTTGGTGTTCATGTACATTATTAGTTGGAAAGATTAGATTATATTAACTGACGATTTTCCAAAAGATGGCAACGAATTTTTATATTTTAACCTGCATGTTAACTTACATGTACACTGCAAATGAAAACATCTTAAACCCTGTACACAAAACAAGACGTTATGATGCATCTTTGGAAATTCAATTTAATTTAAGATGCAATTTTGCATTTCTTTTGTTTATTGTCCTTCTTATTATAAAACGCAATTAATCTTTATTAAAGTTAAAAAAGTGGTGAAATTAAGATGCATCTTTGCTTCTTGTTTTGGGGACAACTTAATGGACTATATAAGGTCGCGCACAACCACATTAGAAATAAACCTTTAAATAATAATATTTAGCGATCTAATCATGATACCAAAATAAAACTTTGGGAGGTTTAAGATAATGGTTCGAAATAATTTTGATAATTTTTTAAAAATTTTAAAATGGAAACTTTTTGAAATATTAATGTAGAAACCATCGTCATTGATTGATACTGCAACCTCCTCTCCCCTACAAGTGTTCAATTTTTATAAAATTCAGAATAAAATTTGCCAATGATATAACCATATTTAACCAACTATCACGACACATGATAACCGCACGTACTGCACAATACTGCACGTTAGTTAACTTACATAATCCACACTATACAGTTGAACCGATAAGCAACAAGCAATAGAGTGCAATGTAAATATGGAATCAATTCCTGCAAAGTGTTCACAATACATAATAGATACCATATTTACACTGCTCTCTAAAATAGATGCTAATTAGGAAATGCTACAATAAAACTGCGCCATTTCAAGATTTTGAGGGACAAATTTGCGAAAACTAAAAGTTAAAATTTTCACAATGCTTTAAGCCCCAGGCCACACTAGGCTGAAAACGCGCGTTTGGCTAGCCTCAAACAGGGCATCGAATTTAATTTACAATTCTAGAATTATAAAATTTACACATTAATATCTCGTGCAAAAATTCTTTTTTAATTAAAAGCCTTGTTTGAGGCTAGCTAACCGCGCGTTTCTAGCCTATAGTGTGGCCTGGGGCTAATTGTTTAGATCTGTAAAAATATGAAAATA
>JAQGCC010006019.1:0-10746 GCA_034698905.1 Xestoiulus laeticollis
TTTTATAAATTTTTATTTTTGTATTATAACAAGTAGTTTTTTTAAAAGTATGTTTTAAAATTTCCCCATAGCAAAACTGGCAGTTCAGATCCCCCTTAAAAACAGAGGGGAAACTGCAAATAGTTGCTACGCTGCAGCACATTGGTTTTCTGTTAAACGTCACTGCATTGCTCCAATGTGCTGCAGCGTTGGTACCGTTTCGAGTTTCCCTATATTCTTAAACACATTTTAATAACTTTAAATAATTTAAAATGAAGACGAAAGCATTATTTAGTAGAAACAGGTAATTCTCTTCCTTTTCCTAATTTGTCATTTTGTCCTAAGCGTTACTGCTAAAAAGTTTTAATTAACAACATCAGTCGATAAAGCGTCTGCATTAACAGAATTTTCATAACTATAAAATGTAAGAAAAAAGTAGGGTGGCGATGACTTTTGGTCTACCCTGTGAACATGTACAGAACTATTATAAACTGTATAAGAACGATTGATGTAGCAACGCATCTTTCATTTTAAACAATTTTATATGTACGACTGTCATAATAAAATACGTGGATGTTATAAAATGTTTTCGAGAAACCGTAATTTAAAAATGTAAGAGATTTTTGTTGCTACTGCTCTTGTTGAAATTCCGTCATAGTTTATACATGTAAGCTAGTTTTTTTTCAAATTGCGATTTGTATTTCATAAACACATTTCTTCGTTTACAATATTTTAATAAATAATGTATTTCAAGTGGTATTAGGTTTCTGATGCGTTTCGCAATACATCCAATTTTATGATTTTGAATAACAAACAGTGAAGGATATCAATTGTTCTCTCATCACTAATGGCAGGAAATGTAATGGCTGGTTTGGTAGATGTCATCATTATGACTTCGCTGAACTATGCAAAATCACTTGGGGGGGTTTCTTGATAAGTTAAAGTTAATAGAATCGATCCATGATGTCACATTTCTTGGAAGCTCTAGATCTGATTTTTCATAATCCAGCAAAAGGTTTTAGCAGGTAGCGTATGGGTTGACTACGCCATCTCTGCCCTGAATTTCTGATAAACATCTCTGACAGCCAAGTGTGGAGATGGAAAACCAAGTAGTGAAATGTAAGAAAAAAATCCTGAAAGTCTAATATTTCTAGCGTGTCAGAGCTAAATTAAAAATAGATTCGACGTTGAACGTGAACATCAATCTTGATCAGGTCTTAATTGCTGACGTCATGCATCTCTTTTTTAAACGCATCACCATGATCAGTTTTAGACGAACATTATGTGTAGGCGTGTCTTAGCAACACGTTACTGAAGAAAAAAGTGTATAAATGACGGCACTTGTTGCCTTTTTGGAGTTTTGAGTTAAAATTAGTAAAGCCAGCACGGAGTAATTAAGGGTTTGTTATCGTAAAATCAATGCTGAACGTGTCTATATAAGTGCAGGACAGCAGGAGAGGAATTATATAATGTGCGAGAATTACGGATGAAATATTTAATTTTATGTATGGATGGCTGATTGTTCGATGTCCATACTAATGACTGAATACTCACGGGACTCGTTAATCATTTATCGGAAGCGCCCATTGTATAAGCTTATTTAATCAAATATAGCGTTTTCGTTTTCATCACGTACTATTACCTATGCTAGAATTAAACATGCATCGACTCTCGTTAGTCAAACAGCATTGCTCCTCCTATTTCAAACAAATGTCGAGCGATCCCATTTGACCATTTTACTGCAGTGGGTGGAGCAAAACTGTTCGGGTAACGCACGTTGATTTAGTGATAGTCAAGTTTGTACCATGATAATAAAGATGATAATAAACTTGCTGTTTCAGCAAGTTTGTATCAATACCTTGATAGTTTGTTTGTGTAATTCAAAATCTATTATATTATACATGTATATAAAATTAATCTTTAAAAAATAGGGAACAGACAAATCTGAACATGTACAATAGCTCGTATTTTCGATTTTTTTAATTATTAGATTTGTGATTATAATTTGTGATTCTACTTGTTTACAAAAATATTCGAGTTTTTCTTTTATACCATTTTTTTGCTTTACATGGTTAAAAAACTAAAATTCCTTATAATATGTTACATGTATGAAGATAATCGTTTTTGTCTGTCATTTGGTGTTGGAATTTTACAAGCATGTATTTATAATATGTAGTTATGCAAAAACATATTTTTGAACAAACTTTAATGCACAATGTTTAATTTAAATAAGAAAATGAGCATTTATCATGTAGATATTTAAATTTTTATTTCATTGAGTAAATTCTAGAAAAAAATATTTTAATAATGTTACTCTTTTTTTTAATATTCTCCCTCCATCCCTCCCGAATTAGTCATTCTTTTTTATGTATAAATTGTTTTATTATATTTCTGCAAACATCCAACAACTGCCCCTTGAATTAAGCTTCGTGTATTGCAAACAAGCATGCATTGATTGCCAACATTCAGGGGCAGCTTTTAAAATGCATGTAAAGTTTGCTAAATTAAAAGGTGCAGCAGTCTGCTTTTAGGGCTACCTTTACATACATTGAATTTTTAGAAATTATGTAGCACATTTTAAAATTAATAAATCACTCTACCATATGAACTCTATACCTTTTTAAACGTTTATTACACTGTGAACCACTGTTTAAAAAATAAATTGCATATATTAGAAGCTAATTATCAGAAATTCTGATAATCCTTGACGTTGGTACCTCATATGAAATCTAAATATTAAGAATTCTTACCATCAAATACTTCACACGCGGAATGAATTTAATTTAAATTTTGTGTGCTTTTTAATTAATACGTCCATATTGGAAACATGTGTGAACTGTGACATTCGACATTTTATGAATTGCTTTGGTGCTCTCTGAAGAAGTGTTGGAAAATATATAGAAACAAGTAATTCATGTGCGGTTTAAAATTGCAAGATGCCGGAGAGGTGACAATTATTTTTCGTGCAGTGCATGTGCTGATTGCACTCACCAATTCAGATAATGGTCGCGTTCCTATTCCCGAATCTTTGTCTGTGTCACTGGTCATTGGCATCATCAGATTTTGGTCAATCGTAGGTAGTTCGAACAATTATACAAAATGCTATTAATTTTTGCGTAAAAAATGTACGATGGATCAGTTGTCCTGCATGGTCTATGTCCATAATAATTATTTGTCGCTGTTGCCATGGTTAAGTCCTCAACCAGAGTGTTTCCTGCAGTAAACTGTCCGCTGCACTGCGAATGATGAAGTGGACCACGTGACCTTATTTGCTATTGTCGCACATTTCGCATCGTGCCACACTAGCCTACCTATGACAATTTCCCTCCCCCCCTGGCCCACCTTCCTACCATATAACCTCATTTATGCTATCATTGATTATTCGGTGACACAATGGCCACAGGTAGTTACCACCGACAACTGTGGTGATAATGGAATGCGTCCACTCTATAACGGATTGTATTAGTCCCTTGTACCTTTTTTATCCCTATTCATTTACGTCCTTGTTTTGGCATTGATCCCATTGAATAGAATTTGTATTTTTCAAATTTGCAAATAATTAAATGCATATTTCACGTAGTCTCGATCACTATAATTCAATGATTCACTGAAAATTATCATATAAGTGCAGTTTCGATAATCCGACACTATGTGGGACCTAGCACTGTTGAACAGATTGCGGATCCTATACATGTACACTTGATTGCATGTGTATTTTACTCACCTAATGCATATTTATTTGCTTATCTGCAATGCTCGTTTGTTTTGTAACGTTGAACACATTTTTAAGCACTCTTAATTGCATTTAAGACAAAAATTTAGGAAATTTAAAAAAAATCGAGCACAATTTTTTTTTCTCACCGGCAAAAAGTGTCGGATTACCGAGTGCTTCGGATTATCGATGCTGTACTGTACTGTCAAAAATGTTTGCATAAATAACATCAATCTAATACTTAACATGAAAATTGTCAAAGAAAAATTGTGTACAGTTTGAATATTGAATTAATTTTGTTAAATTTTTGCAAAGTTTATTTAATTATACTGTTATTAATGGAAAAATTTGAAAAAAAAATTCATATACATGTATATTTAATACGTTCAATATCTTCAATGCGTGTTACCGTATTTACTCGTGTAATGGCCCCTTGACTTTCAAGACTGCTGAGAAAAGATATATTGTGTAAGGTTTCGTGTAATAGCCCCATGCACCCATGCTTCGAAGGGCAAAAATTTGTAAAACAGAAGAAAAAAAAAGGGGGGGGGGGCTCTTACACGTGTCAATACAGTATATACATGTAGATAGACTTTTGGTTTCGTCAGGTTTTAAATTTAATTTATTCGTTGTTAAACTTCGTCATTCAAAAAATGAATTCGGCTGACCTAGTCCCTTACTAGAGTATACAATCAAAGTTATTTGCAATGAAGACAACTTAATTTTCATAATATAATGCATTTCTACTCAAAACTCTTCAAGCTTTGTTTACGCTTCTGGAGCATAAAAATTGAAAATGCAGGCAATGCCCTTTTTATAATAAAAATAGTTATTGCCCGGTGCTTAGTTTATTAAATATTCAGTTCAGTTAGCATGTAAATAGCCGTATTGTTTCGACCCAGTTTTTCTATATATGGATTAACAATAATCCATGTTACATTCAATTGAACGACCGTGATGCGTGATGTTATTTTTAATAAAAACTATGATGCAAAGAAAGCGAAGCATGGTTGACGGTATCAATATCTAAATTTCAAAACTACAAAGAACAAAATAGATTTTGAGTTTCAATTGGCTAAAAGCAAAAAGTTGCAAACAAATTATGTTTGGATTTTTGAATTTCTAAAAAAAAACATGCTGCATTCACAGGAAAATTATTAATGGCCGAGTTCATGTATAAATTCAATAAAAATCAGTGCAGAATCAATGTGATGGTTTGATTACAAAAGTCCAGTTATACATGTATTTATCTTTCTTTTGGTATTTGTGCAAGTTATTTTTATATAGGGGGGTCCTAGTGTCAATTCCTGCAAATGAATACAGGGTGCCCAAGTAAGCATATGCAATTTTAACATTTTTTAAATACAAATAAAGTGAATTCCCTTCAGTTTGTTGCACGAAATTATAAGATTGTTGGTGCTGGATACTAATGACCCAAAGGAAACGATCATTAACATCAAATTTAAATGATGCAGCAATTTAGAACAAATGTGTATCTGCTTTGTGTCCATCTCCACACTTGCTCAGTTAAATTTTAGCAACATTTTTATTAAATGTTAAAAGCATGTTACCCTTATATTTGTTTTTATAAATAATTTTACTCGTATAATATACATGTACATGTATATTACCCCATAGATGTTCATGAGTTGTTTTAATACCTTCTTCAATAATCGTTTCAAAATTTGAATATTAAGACCTCATCTACATGTAGAATGGATCGTTGTTACCTTGAAGGCGATTTGTGCAATTTTACATAAAAAACTTAAGTGTTTGGATCATGTAAATGCTTCATAATCTCATATGAACTCATGCTATATATTGAAATACACCAGCACACAATTTTCCTATAATTTTAAATGAAAGTACACCAAAATCTGTAAATAGCTAACCTATATATAGCGGTGACCCTGGAAGTAACCATAACTCAGTGGTCATCATTTTAGCTAAACCTGTAAATTGCAATTTCTCTCCAAATAGCACAACTTTTGGCTTGTGCTGGTCACAGGTTTTGGTGTACATGTAAATTGTATATACAGCAAAATCTGTAAATAACATCCCTCTACATAGCGCACTACCTGAAAATAGCAATCCCTCAGTCAGCACGGATCAATTTTATAGAATCAGCTGAACATGCAATTGGCACTCTCCCTCCAAGTAGAGTACCTTATTGTATGGGCCCACTGGTGTGGGCTATTCACAGGTATCGCTGTACATATCTACTGGTAATGAAATCCCTATTCAGGCAACAAACGAGGTAACCTTGCCACCATTTAGTACATGATTCCATTTTTAAGGCAAAGAAATCAAAAAATGCTTATAGTTTGAGATGAAGTCTACTGTTATTCAGGATTGGTGTTCCTTCTTTATTTACACGTAACGCATCAGTAAATGAAAGTACAAAACGTTATAAAATGGCAGTGAACACATTTTTTTTTGAAAATTTCTTTCTTGGCAATTTTTCTTGTTTTTAGGACGTTAATTTATATAAGCCACGTGTTGTAGCCATTAACATGTCCCTGGAAATAACTTCAGCCGTATGAAAATAAGCCTGTAATTTAGTGTCTAGAACATCGTGCAACTGTAAAAAATAATAATAATTAATTCTTGAATTGAAAGCGTAAAAACTTTATAGAAAACTGCTGCTTTGCCCTTACTTTGGCAGCTGTAGGATCCTTATCTGCAGCATCATTTAAAAGTTCCAATAAGTTGTCAATTGATGTATAAGGCATCCAAACAGGTGGTGAATCGGCTGCTAACTGGGTCTGGTGATAAAAGCAAGATACCCAGAATAGGATACATGTATTTGTAAATTCTATTTTATCCTTCAAGAAATCTATCCTAGAATTATAAAGCTTTTGTAACAAATACTAACCTTAAGCCCAAAATACTCTTTGCCTTTCCCCAAAATAGCATCGATATATTCAATAACCAAATTTGTCGCACTTTCCAGCATTTCAAACTTCAGATATTGACGTAGCAAATCACCCATGTCCCTTTCCTAAATGCACAAACAACACATTATGTTTTATGCAGCAACAGATAATTGCGAATAACGGTTATTTTTATGGTTCCATGCTCTATTATATCCACCTTATAACTTGCTATTAACCAATATGGAAGCGTGCACTCGTGGGACAGAAGACGAAACGTGATGCAGCGATGATAGGTAGTTTGTCTTTGCTCTTCGTGCATTTTTAAGTACTGTTGCAGTAACCGCCACGCATGTTCTGTAACGCTGAAATCAAATAAAACAAATGTTGTTGGCTTAATGGAGCAAAGAAACAATGCAAAAGTATAAACAAAACAACAACAAAATCTGCAACTTGCTTAGAATCTTGTGTAAAATGAAGTTCTGGCATCTCATTTTCTGCTAGCCAGTCCCAAGCATCGTCCGCCACATTGGGATCGTCTTTCACGAGCCTCATTAAACGGACGCATCTGAAGAATAAGAAACTTGTGTAGTATTCATAACAAATAATTGACTCAGTAATAAAACTAGTTAAATATTACACCTAGTAGTTAGAGCTTCAAAAATCGGATGTAGCGGTAGCTTAAACATGTTGGATATCCTCAGTGCAACGTCGAAGAGGCCAACCCTTGATAAAAGAAGGGAAGTTTCTTCGGCGGTGAAAGCAGGACCTAAACAAAAATGTTAAATTTTAACGTGTCGAAATTAATTTCTTGATTTTATTTATCGACTGTAATTTTTACCAGTTGCAATTGCAGGATCAGGATCCCGCTTGATTAGCCTTAGACGAGCCAACACTAATTCATATTCTTTTCTCATGTCGTGCAGTTCAACTAAAGCCACTTGCTTTTCATGGACTGATAAATAGAAGCATACAATTTATTTTTCGCTCTCATTTTCAGCATTTCTCTGTGAGGAGTACAAAAGAAATCCAAAACAAGGATTACCAGTTTGGGCAACTTCATCGCCATCGTACGTGCGTTTTGGTGACATTCCTGGGTGAGTCAAATCTGTTTTCTGTTGAAAACACACCATTTAAAACATTAACATCAGGTATTCACGTATAAAACAAAGAAGCTAGGGAAATAAACAATGATAAGCGCCATTAGGAAAACAAATTTTGCCTTGTTCTGATCTACCACCAGTGGCTTGACAATCCACGCATATCTGGGATCTACGATCTTCAAGCAATTCATGGCGGCCAAGTAGCATTTTGCTTGCTTCTGAAGACCTTTTAACCCGCTGACTTCGTTTCCTAAACGCATCCCGTACTCGTACATCACGCTGCCGGCTGTGAATCAACAAAAAAAAAGCCCAAGTTAAATTAAATTTAGAAAGCATGCAATGCTGCATGAGAGCAAATCGAGATGTTGGCCGATGAGTGGCTCAAGGGGAAATACCTCGCCTGAAATTTCCACGAAAGACATGAAAAGAGTAGAGGATTTCATAGTAATTGTGGACATTCAAATCAATAGTACGTGCCCGAGACTCGATTATTTCTACCACCTGTGAAGCATTAGCAAAATCATTAAGTGTGCAGAAACGCAAATCTACTGAAAAGCTTGGGATCAAAGTCTACGTACTTCGTCGTGCAAATCGGGATATGGAAACTCGACCAGAGCTTTCAATTCGTGGCGATCAAAAAGAACCACAATAAACTGCCTCAGGCAGTCTCTCTTCCTGTCAGTCAAAAACAGAATTCAATAAGTTGACCCAATACACTAACTTAAAAGATCAAGTTAAATCAACATCAAAAGCGATGGCATGTATTATGGATTTGATGACGGTTTCACAAATAAATCCATATTAATACTTTGTCAAATCATTTAATGGACACTATCTCTTGCCTGGAATAATCAGAGATGCCCAACATGGCCGTATAAGCATCATTGTTGTGACCAAGCTCTAATAGGTATTTGAAGAGTAAAGTTTGAAGAGTTGGCTGAAAATGCAAAACCAAAATGGGATAAAATTGCCAAATTGACGAAACGTAAATGATAATAGACAACTCACCAGGAAAGAGCTATCCTTCTCGGCTAAGCCAATGGCAATTTTGGCTAACGTAATCACGTGGTCCGCATGCAGATATTGCTCAAACAGACGAATCACCTACATTCGATAAATAATTATCAGATTTTTAAACCTCCTTAATACTATGTGTTATAAACTAAAATTTAATTATCACATAATGTGTGAAGACAACTTGCCTTTAAATAAAATGCTATGTCGAGCTGTGACTGATCTGCTTCTCCAGCTTGGAGCACTTTGACAACGATAAATTCTTCTTGAGCTATTCCGTTTTTGGTCACATCCATGAACCAGCTTAATGCCTTGTCAGGTTCACCTTGGATCAAATGAGCATAACCGCAGAGGAATTTACGAGAACAGCTGTTCCATTCGCACCATGGTTGTAGGAGGCGCACATAATCCTGGAGCTGCACGTATTGGCACTGAGACATAAGGAACTCTGGAAGCATGAAGTTGACTGTAATGGGCCAACTGAGATTAAAGTAATTAAGAAATCAACAAAATTATCATTGGGTAGGAATATTGATCGTTTTTTTTTTTTTGCATTGACAAAATCTTGCCTTATAAAAGACAAACTATGTAAGAAAAACTTCAATTTAGATTTCTTCCAAATTCAATCAGCTACGAGATGTTAGCCTGAAAGGATACACTAGTTGTGCAACAATGGTAGACAAAGGAAGAAAAGCCTGATTCCAAAGTTGGCACGGAACTTCGTTTAAAATCTCTGCTTGGGCTAGAAGTGTGCGAGACAAAGCACCTCCATCGCTTTGAACAAATAACTCGATCAATCTCTGAGGATGTGTTGCTGCGAGATAAATGGAACCAAAAATGTGGACTACATTATTAATTAAACAAACTAAAAGTCAGTGAATTGATCATTTTATTGGACAATTTGTGCGTACCAGGCTGCGCAATTGATGGTTCATGGAAGGATGACTCTGACAAGTTAAGAATCGCCAACTGACGAGCACCCGCATCACTTAAACGTTTTGAGAATAAAAAATAAATTGGTTAATTTTATTTTAAGCAGGGAACAGATAGCATGCAAAACATATGCTGCAGATAGAGATATTCATTATGGAAGGAAGTTTGGAATCCAGTTAGTTTTACACTTACACAACATCAATCGTAACTGGAGATGCCAAAGTTTCACAGAACCATGTCAGTAGAAAATATGCCTGAGTGAAAATGCTTGTTTGTGGGATTATATTGGAATTGATTGCTTGACGGATTTCTGGACCAATGCCAATCTTGAAGGCGATAATAAATTGCAATTAGTCACAAGATCGTCAATCACAAGCTGAACGAAGGATACGAAATTCTTACCCTTGTCCCACTGCGGGTTGCCAGAAAGAGGAACACCAAAAGATCTCGGCACACTTCAAAACGCAGATGAGCTAACTGTTGAATGGACTCGGAAAGTATACTTGCTCCCAGTTTGCTTTCAAATAGTTTGCTAGTTGTAAGATTGGCTTCTGCTTGTATGTTATCAAGAACCAATTCTTGTGGAGCTCCATTGGCCAAGTCAATAGTAGATAGAAGAAATTGAATTGCAGGAATGAAGCCAGTGATTGACTGCACCGCCTGAGCGATTTCTTGAAGAAATGTAAACGTGCTATCCTCAGATCTATGGATTTAACAATGATGGAAATATTTTAGTTTCATATTAGTTTCTACAAGGAATAACAAAAATTCCCGGTAAAAAATCAAACATCGGTCAGATTATTTTAGTGGGCATTCACAAGATGTTGGCAACACTGTTGACACAATATTCAGAATTACTTAGATTCCTAAAAAGTGCTATTACAAAAAATTTTTCTTACATCAGGTTATATCAATTAAATTATGAATTCTCAACAGTGCCTTCATTTAATAGCCTACGCTTAAGGGGGCGATCCCCACTATGATCCACAATGATTAAGATGGGGCCGAAATTCAAGCTGTTGTTTTTCCCTTTTGTTTTTAAAATTTTTTGAAAATTTTTTTTAAAAATCCTTTAGGTGTGCATTGATTTCTTTATCAAAAATAAAATTCCATAATTTTACAAACAAATATC
>JAQGCC010006020.1:0-10746 GCA_034698905.1 Xestoiulus laeticollis
GCTGGATAAACAATCAATGCTTTAAAATTAAAATACACACCTTAACTGGTATAATTAATTTGCTGACCTCGTAACAAAATTTAAATTCCTAAAAACGCCTGTAGCTGACACCAGGTGGCATCAAAGTCAGCCACGTGAGATCCCCGTGAAATTTAAATTTATATTCTTATTTATTAAATTTAAAATTGAAGGGCCATTTTCATAAAAAAAAACATGGTCTCTGTGCACAAGGTCTATGAACACAGTAATTTTTATCAATTTTTTTTCCCAGAATTTTATTTAGAAAATGTGCAGGGCTCGTCAAGAAATTTACCCATAGGAAAGAATGTGTTTAGTTCAGCCTTAATGTTAATCTAAAAATGGAGACCTGTAAAAAATGTAAAAATTCATTGTAATTTCCAATACATACATGATATGTACATGTACCTCATTGCGGACCCTATTAAATTCAATAGATGTAATGCAGAACCATTCTCCAAATATTTTCAAAATTTCGAAATAGTCGGACTTCCTCATCCTCCTGCATATGATCGCATCAAAGACGTAATGGGATATAACAATACTTGGCTACTTGATTTATTGTTTATTTGCATTTAGAGAGAGGGATGGCTATTGGCAAACAACCAATTGCTATTTTATGAAAACCATAGACTTGTTCCTAGAAAATTACTTTACTAGACAAAGTTTTAATGTGTTGTTGATGACAGCAAAAAACAGGATGTTTGGCGTTTTGATTCAGTACTAAGCTGTACCAGTATTTAAAAAAGTATGTTGCTGCAGGCAATTCATATTTAGTATTGATGTTTGAAAAGTAATTCGTTTATCAATATAAAGTACATGTATATGTTCGATCACAATCTTTGAAATTTACTTATTAAAAAATAATGGAGGAAGTTAATTTAAAGTAAATATTTATGATACTGGCCTTGCAAGCGAAGATTTGGATTTGTAAAATAAATTTTATTATTTCAACAGTTTGTTCTAGAATCACTATTGACAAGTTCAAGTTGTTATCGAAAGTTTTAACCTTTGGATTTTTTTTATGAAAAAATGCTTCATTGTATTTTTATAGGTCATTCATCTGGATGCAATATGCTTTTTATATTACCTATCAATTTAAGATAGTTCAGTTTATTTAATCACTTTGATGTTTGTAAGAAATTTTCCTAGAAAGTATACATGTACATGTACATCATATACTAACAAAAATCGGTTTTTTTATTAGAAAACCATGAAATGTCTGACAAGTTAAAAAAATACAGTTCGTGGTTTTCTAATAAAAATGTGGTGTAGATGTTAATGTTTTGTCAGTGGATTGTGCTTATTTAGCAAAAATCTTACAATGTCCAAAGTTGCTGCATATTCGTAACGAATAAAGTGGACTAATCGTCTCCTGTTAAAAGTAATAGTCGGGCCTATTGCTCAATTTGACAGCCTGTAAATGTCGTCAATTCTCGGTTTGTAAATAGTGTTGGGTCATCATCAGTGTTATCTTTTTTCATTTCAGCTATTTTTAGCAAATAGATTTTCATTTTGGGGGACATATTCAAAGTAGTCCTTGTGTGGAAATTATAAGCTAACAAGAGTACAAAAGCCGATGTTTGATTTTTTTTTTCATTGATTATATCGTTGCCAGCCATGCCAACTGACATCACCATGGACGAGATCGGCATTGCTAACAACTCGTTTCTTGGCGAGGAAAATACAGAAGTTGTTGTCAAGCATCGGAACAGCGGTGATGCGACACAGCCTCTGAGCGAAGCGTCGAGACTCGCTGCAGCACCTGTGGACACCTATCTGGAAAACGAAAAGATCGACGTTCCAGAAACTGGGGATGTAGGTTCAATTGGATCTCATCAAAACGGAGTTGCTCTAGAAATGAGATCTGGCAATTCTTAACGAGGTCCTGTTATTTGTCATTCAAGTACCACAGGTTTACCTTCCGAAAGCTATGGGCTTTTACCGGACCTGGTTTTCTGATGAGCATTGCGTACTTGGATCCCGGGAACATCGAATCGGATCTGCAATCCGGCGCCACTGCGAGATACCAGGTAACATTTGGTCAACTGTCCGCACCAGATACGGTGGACATGCACTTTGATGCAAAGAGAACCTTCTTGCTTTTTTCAGCTGTTATGGGTGACCATGTATGCCACCGTATTAGGCCTTTTGCTGCAAAGGCTAGCGGCGAGGCTGGGCGTCGTCACAGGAATGCACCTGGCGGAGTTGTGCTACAGGCACTACCCCAGAATCCCTCGTCTCATTCTGTGGATCATGGTGGAGATTGCCATCGTTGCCTCGGACATGCAGGAAGTCATAGGCACCTCAATCGCTATTTATCTGCTGTCTAACAGAGCGCAAGTGTTAACTTTTACCCTTCTCTTTTGTCCCACATCTGCTACACGTTTTAAAATTTCCTCATAATTCTACAGCGTTCCTCTTTACGGTGGCGTCCTGATCACAATGGCAGACACGATAACATTTCTGCTGTTGGATAAATACGGTCTACGGAAATTGGAGGCGTTTTTTTGCTTTCTCATTCTCACGATGGCTGTCACGTTCGGTTACGAAGTATGATATGTTTTTTTTAAAGTTTTCATGTCACATTACTAGGTTTCATTAGGAATTGTATCTGATTCGTAACCGTATTTTAGTATGTCGTTGTTGCTCCTGACCAAGGAGAGGTCTTGTACGGCATGTTTGTTCCATGGTGCTCCGGCTGCAGTCAGGATGCCCTGTTGAAGGCTGTGGGGATCGTAGGGGCTATTATAATGCCCCATAATTTGTATCTACATTCTGCTCTTGTTAAGGTCAGTGAACAAGTGCCTATTGTCATGAGCCGCAACAAACATTCCCTTAAACGGCATCGATTAATTATTGTGCTCTCGTTACAGTCCAGGAAAGTAGACCGCTCCAAGAGGGAAGCAGTGGAAGAAGCCAATAAATATTTCTTTATAGAAGCAGTCTTTGCTCTGTTAATCTCATTTGTGATCAACGTATTTGTGGTTACTGTCTTCGGCAACACATTATACCAAAAAACTAACATGGACTTGGTAAATTTGAGTTTGCGTCTGGCATCTACTGAAACGTCATGACGTTTAGGCATAATAAGAAGTTGTACAAAACATAGCCGAGATTTCTGATTTCTTGGGCATCAACTTCTCTTCTCTTTATTTTTATACAGTATAATAAATGCAGCATTGCGGAAAATCCTCAGGGTGATATATTCCCGGTAAGTTTCGTTTCCAAAAATACCTACACGTTGGAGAATGATTCCAGGAATGGGAATCATGATTCCTGAAAACAAACACAAAGACTTTCATGCACCCGTACATTGTGGGGTATCGCTTCGAGGAACGAAGCATGATTAATTCCCGCAATCAAACATTCTTGGCTTTTCGGGAAGGAATGCATTCTTATTGCAGGTTGGCCGGGAAATGGCGACCGACCAATCAGAATGCTCTATTTGAAGAGTTCATTCCCATGCTCCACTATGTGCGAGTGCATCGAAACCAACGTGTTTGATACGAAGAATTCATTCAAGTTATTAATTGATGTCTCAATAATAAACATGTTAACTGTATTCTGTAGGCAAATAATGAAATAGTGGATGCTAGCATTTATACAGGGGTAAGTTAGCATTTGTTTAATCAGCCCAGCCCAGAAATTAAAATTTGAATTACCAACGTGGATTTGTCGTTAGGGCGTTGCGCTCGGCTGCTATTTTGGCATTGCATGCATGTACATCTGGGGAGTGGGAATCTTGGCCGCTGGACAGAGCTCCACCATGACCGGTACCTATGCCGGACAATTTGCAATGGAGGTGCGTAACTAAAAAAAAAGATTTTTTTTATTACATTCTCGAACTTTTTTTTTAATCGAATGGGGAATTTGTGTGCTAGGGATTCCTGAATCTGCAATGGCAAAGATGGAAGCGTGTGCTTGTCACTCGTTTAATCGCCATTGGGCCCACTCTAGCTTTGGCCTTGTTTTCAAGTCTTGACCAAATGACGTCATTAAACGACCAATTAAATGCTGTGATGAGTCTGCAACTCCCTTTTGCCCTTATTCCAACTCTCACATTTAGTGTATCACTAAAGTACATGGGCGTTTTTAAAAGTGGAAAGTAAGTAATTTTTTTTAAGCATTTAATTAATTTTTTATTTAATTTTGGAATTTGATAGGAACAAATGAAATGTACGTGGACCTAGCATAAATATTCTATTATTTGTTTAAATTTTTAGATTATGTATATGTATATTCCATTTCATGGAAATATGTCTGTAAAATTTACCAGACCTTATACAATTATAAACTTTACAAACATATTTCCATGAAATGGAATATACATATGCATAAACAAAAAATTTAAACAAATAATAGAATATTTATGCTAGATCCTCGTACATTCTATTTCTTCCTGACAGTTTCCAAAATTAAATTAAAAAATAATTTAGAAAAAAATCCTAATTCTGGTATGCAACCCTTATAAACTTTTTTTTAAAATAAACATTAAAAATATTTTTAGAAGTTTGCAAAATATCGAAAATTTGTAGTTAATTTTCAAGTTTGTTCGATACATTGTTTCAGATTTATTCAGGTTGTTTCTTGCGCTTTGGGAGTTTTGATCATCTGTATAAATTTGTATTTCGTGGTCACCTCCGTGTCCACGTACTTAACGTTCAACATATATGCATATGTCGCAATCAGCATTGTGGCATTATTCTACTTGGCCTTTGTGGTCTATTTGGTTAGCAAACATTTGGTTGAAATTCATGTTTAGTATAACGTTTTCCAGTAATACAAATTTTCTTGTTTTAATCTTGTAGGTTTTGTATCTCTGCGTCGAGCTGGGATGGACGCATCTGAAAACTTTATTGGTTAGTGCTTCGATGCAATTTGGCCTACGGCAACACACAAAACTTCGAAATCCTGTTTTTCGGCATTTTTATGCAATTTCATTTTTTTTTCTAGAATCTGACAAATCCATACGAGTACAGTCCTACACTTAATTCCTACAAGGCGGATTACGGAAGCCAAAATTATAGTTCGGACCGCGGCAGCATTTCAGAGAGTCAAACACCAGATACGTAGTATCAAGTAGGATTTTAAAATATTTGTGGCAAAGTAGAAATTCACATGGTTTTGCAGTGTGAATTTACCATTGATAAGAGGGGGAAGCGTTGGATGGAGCTGGACGATATACTGCAATAATCCTGGATTGAAAAGTGTTATGCATGGACGATAATCTCATCCTTGTTCTGGGGAAAATTGAGTGTTTTCAGGTTTAAAGTTTCATTGAAAAAGGTTGTGTAGCATAGGCTAGGGCCTACGGGTGATGGATCTCGAATGATCGTTAACGTGATGAATTATCCAGTATTTTACGGTGTACATATTTTCAAGTCATGCTGAAAGATAAATTGTTGAATTATAAAATTTGGAAAACGCTGTGAAAAAGATAGATGCCGCAATATTTTTTCAAAAGAATTATCTGGCATGTCTCTTTTGCTGACCATGCCAATTTATTGTCAACTATAGTAATGTTAGTTTTAAAGATTACATTTTAAGTGCTAGGAAAATAGTTTCAAGACAATAAATTATTTTGTGCTTTAAATTTGAAATATTTTGGCATGCTAGTCTATAATAGTGAACATATTCGACTGAACTTTCTAAGAGTTGCAAAATATTTTTTTCTACTTGCTGATAATATGTTTTAATCATTGATATTTGTTGCTATTAGCTTAAAATTATTAATGAAAAAGCATATGCGAATCGATATTCAAAACAGGGATGTTTAGTGGAGGGAAAACATTAAAGGACATGATATATTGCAAGCTAAATGCGGGAAACGAATTGTGAAAAAAGTTGAAATAAATTAATATAAATGTTTTAAACTTGTTTATTATGTTCAGAAAAAATATGGAATATTGTATCGCCTATTAATTTCATATTACGTTTACTACTTACATTGTTTTTTGCTCTTGAAGTTCCCAAGTAGTTTAGGACATCTTGTATTGTAAATTTGGCAAACTTTTTTTAAAAAAGTAGCATTTTTGAAAAAAATTGTAGATTTTGTAAGGTTATCTGAGCTGGATTTTAGGAAAAGTTAAAATTACTTGAAGTTCTCAGAACTATTAAATGCAATGTTAAATGCTGAATATAATATCAGAAATTCCAAAGTTGCAGCATTAACTCACTCATTATGCTTATCTACATATAAATTTTGGAGAATTCCACATGATTCAGAGATACAACTGGAAATATTTAAGTTCATGTTTGGCAATTTTAATGAATAGTTTGCAAATGTTTATTTCCTTTCCCCTAATTTTTTGCCAGATAATTTTTTTTTCATAACCGAGTGCATGCACATGTAATTTGCAAAAAAATACTGAAAAAATGTTACAAAAGTATGGATTCAAAGAATTGAATTTTTTTTTAAAAAAAAGTAATGAATTGGTCAAGATTGAGTTGCACTTACAGTTTTAAATTATTATTGCATTTACTTATTCAAAACACTGAGTTTATTTTAAATTGAAGAATTATGCTGCCACGTGAACATTATGTGTATGAGCATTTCTAGTTTGCTAAATCTATTTCGGTGTAGTTCTATTCCAAGGGCACTTGTCTCCATTGACAACACGTTGACATAATTGCATTGGAAAGCGATTTTTATCTAATTTTTGCGGTGTAAATGGCTTATAATCGCCCTTCAGGTATTTAAATGTCGATCCACAGGCATACTTCTAGCGTGCACTCATGATTGCTCACATATTCTGTCAACATGCCTTTATTCTTGAATCTGTGTTAAAGAGTCAAGGGTCTGATTTCTTATCTCTACGTGACTGATCGCAGGTAAAAGATAATGCCGATGCTAGGGCGTGCGTCGTTTTGCATCTTGCCAATAAGTTCTTTCCAAACGATAAGATGAAGATAACTGTAGGCGAAAGTAGTATAAAGAGAAAAATGGACCAACTATATGGGAGAATAACGTTACTAGGTTGAGGATCTGCAGCACCATGTCCTTGAGGAGGTCAAAGGACGCGGAAGGCCAAGATGACTGTAAGTGCAACATTTGTTTTGTTTCATTGGGCAAATTATGCAGTGGTAAATGAAAGTCAAAATATCGACCTGTTTAGGTTGATATTAAGCATGCTGGATATTTTTTAAATTAAAAATTAAACAATAATTACAAAGTTAATTTGCAGCAATAACATTACAAATTCATAGATTGATTAATGCTGAATTTTTTTTACGTTATAAATTGGTGCAGATGGAGGCTGCTCCATGGATAAATTAGATTTTTGATAAAATATTCTACAAATTTCTCTTTAAAACTATCAATCACTACACATTTTCTGAAAAAGTACAGAACCTGTGCAAAGTCGACTGAAAAAAATCTTAGTTTGATAAAAACAAAAATTATAAAGTTGATTTGCAGAAATAACAATATAAATTCATAGATCGATTAATGCTAAATATTTTCATGTCATAACTTGGTGCAGCTCTATGGATAAATGAGATTTTTGATAAAATATGCTGAAAAAGTATCAATCACTTAACATTTTCTAAAAAAGAAAAGAACTTTGGCAAAATTGATCTAAAAATTTTAATTTGACAAAATATGAAACAAAAATCAAAAAGTGAAATTTCAGTAAAATCAAGATGATGTTAGGCAATTGTCTTTCAATATTTAATAGGAATTTAATTTTTTTATACATTGTAATTTAATTTGAAGTGAAATAATGGACAATTTAGATTTCGGAAAATACATCTGGATTTCAGGTATCTTTTAGAAGTTTTGAGTTTTATCCAGCTATATCCCGTGTTCCCCTTAAAGATAGCTACCCTTACATACTCTTTTAAATGTCTATGTAATAATGATTTTAAAACTAACTTTTCTCATGCATTGGGCATTATTTTTGTTCTAGCCAAGCCAGTGGATTTGAATCTGGAGGAGATGTCCAGTGTCCACAACTCCTTTCAGGATGAAGAGAATCCAGACAACTCTTCAGTAATGCGTCGGGATTCTAACCAATCTGGCTCCAGTGCCACCAGTGATACATCGTCCAATTTGTCGGTGACACCAGTGCAAACTTATTCGGAAAAGGAGCAGATCAAAGTACCCGACACTGGAGAGGTATGTAGTGATGTTACATTCCAAAGACTAAAAGAGACCTCCAAAGAATGGATCACATATGGACCACATTAAAATAAAAAATTGTATCTGTTTGATCAAAGTTTGAAGCTGAACTGAAAATTATCAATTCTATTGGCTGCAAATTTATTGACAAAATGTTAGTTGAAATATAATAAAAAAGACAATGCAAGGTTAAAAAGTTAAAAAATACAATTAAATGCATATTGTAGTGATAACATAAATGTTTACAGTTATTTGCTCCAGTTATCATACAACAGAAGTAAAATATAGGTTAATAAACTACCGTCAGCGACACTGATTTATTAGAGTTATCTGTTGTTTTTGGTGAAAAGTTAATTGTTGTCAACAAATGTCTATCCATTGTCTATTATCGGGCATTATTTGGTAGCTAAATGTTTATAGTAACATTACCCTCATGTCACTTTGATTAGAACACACTAAACGATGTTATCTAAGACACCTCTACTGTACCTTATATAATGCAGTTTCAGAGGCTTGGTATTTTCCAAATCGGCGTCAAAAAGCAATGATTTATGAAAAAATTGAGTATTATAGCAACAGATTAAAGTCAAAATTATGGTGACGTCAAGAGGAAATACCCATGCCCTTTTCTGTACTTGCATTGGAAATTCGTCAAAATTTGATTAATTGGTTTTCACATGCATTAGAGGGTTAATGAGCAGGTTTTCTTTAATCTTAACGAGAACGATAAACACACAATTACTCATGCTGCGCATCAATAAGTTATGCGCCGTAAAAGTCGTTATGCTCCGCAAAAACGGTGTGGTATCACGTTAAACTAATGAAATTAGAGGGATTGATCAAGCCTCCCTTAATGCTCCGTCAACTGATTTACCTTAACGAGAACGCATTGGAAAAACATACAATGCTGTCAATGTGGTTAGCATTAAGGGAGCATTAAGGTAGGCGTGCTCAATCCCTCTATTGTCATCTGCCTTCACCCACAAACTCATTGACGTCATCCCCACGCATGCGCATTGGCAAAAAAAAAAAAAAACAGTGCTGCTAATGTCGTCAAGAATAAAGGAAACCTGCGTAATTCCTCTATTAAGACCCAAAATCAAGCAAAAGACGACATTGTATAGATCGATCAAAGAAAAAAATCCACCTCCATAATAGTTTAGGCATATGCTACATAAGGGAATTTTTGAAGTACACTTGAAGAGTACACTTTGAAGAATTTTTTAATACCTCAAATAAAGGTACTCAAAATTTAAATTATTTACAACTTGTAGTTCACGCGCATTAATAATTATTTTTTTAATAAAAGTGATTGTAAAGCTACCAGTCTACAATGTACTGTATAAGCTTAACTCGAAATTACATGCTTTCCATACAACTTTGGCATTATATATAGCATTCCGAACAAGGTTGCAAAATTACAAAAAGTCGCATCCGTATCGTAGACTTCCCTGGGCGAAATAAATATACTGATATCAGTAATCAGTTTTATACTGATAATTATACTGGTGTCAGTCAAACAGTTCAGATTTATCAGAGTAGTATAATGATGAAATTATAATTTACACTGATATTGGTATGGGCTATACAGGCATCAGTTAAACATTGCCTATACTGATGAGTCTGATGTACGTCACTATGGTGTATTTATAATATATGTAAATAATATCAGTATAGTCATACTGATATTAGGCTAGCTCATTTTGATATTGGTAATTATACTGGCATCAGTCAATCATTACCTACTGATGTCACTAATATGCTGTTCTGATAATAGTATAGCTCAGACTGTTATCAGTTTGTGTATACTAATATCACTATAGAATTTACTGATATCAGTATATTATTTATTTCGACCAGGGGTTGTTCCTTTCAAGGGCCCTTTCACACGGAGCGATCTATGTAGTTTTACTCAATTTATTCACTTTGTTTCATATTAATTTGGATTTATCTCCTCTATTTTCAGTATAAATTATTTTCATTTCGTAAATTTGTGGCCTTTACTGGTCCGGGGTTTCTCATGAGCATCGCATACTTGGATCCTGGTAACATAGAGTCAGATTTGCAATCAGGGTCAGTCGCTCGCTACCAAGTAAGTGATTTATATATTTCTTCCCCCCCAAAAAAAATCTTGCCAAATTGAAAAGTGTATCAAGAATGTGCGTAATTAAGGTCTTCATGTGACAAACATTATTTTGTTGTCTTCTATCCTAACTAATCGGTAGCACATTTTGCACAGCTTCTTTGGGTTACCATGTACGCTACCCTATTGGGGCTGTTTCTCCAGAGATTGGCAGCCAGATTGGGTGTGGTCACGGGCATGCATTTGGCCGAATTGTGCTACAGACACTATCCCAAAATCCCTCGTCTCATTCTTTGGATCATGGTGGAGGTAGCCATCGTTTCCTCTGACATGCAAGAAGTCATTGGTACCTCCATTGCCATTTATCTTCTGTCCAATAGAGTGTGAGCAATTTGTATTTATTTTACATGTTAGATGTGGAAGAATTTATCTATTGTATATGGACCATGTTTAACTTAAGGGGGAACTCTGAACTGACTCTGAACTGCATGTTTTGCTATAAGGGAAATTTTGAAACATACTT
>JAQGCC010006021.1:0-10746 GCA_034698905.1 Xestoiulus laeticollis
ACGTTTGTTCGCTCGATTTGCGGTTTTACTTCGACATTTCCAATAATTAATCACTAACAACGTACTTTTGTGCGTATTGCATTCTTCAAATGCAGCTGGGAACAACTGAAGAGGTCTATTGAAAAGCTAACAAGGAGATTTTTATAGGAAACGCATTGAATACAAGCCGTACAATTCAACAGTGCGTCGCATCCAATTTACTGCAACATTTCGTTACTTTTTTTTATTTTGATGCCACATTGCACATTGAAATGTGAGAAGATTGTAGGCCATTTCTAGGCTTATATATATATACGCCAGTTTTAGCATTTCTTAGCAACGACTAACCAAATGAGGCCATCTCGTTTCAACCTATACTCAAGATACGTCTTTCATATATTGTGAACCCTCGACATTGGGCAACCTTATCTGTGAAGTTGGGTAGTTTCCAAAAGGCTTCCCGTGCTTCATTAGCAAGACAGTCTTTTGCATGATCACATCTCTAGGGGTGCATTATACATAGTGATCTGGCACGGCTCTCTCACTCTCCATTCCAAATAATTTAAATGCTAATATTGGGAGACTATTGCATAGCGACACTATATATAACGCTGTTAGTGATTAATTATTTGGAAATCACCGATCAAAGTTAAATATAGCACTGAACCTGCATAAATAATTCTTTATAAATTCGTTTCTAAATAAGCCAGCTCTTTGCATGATGGATAATTTAGATCACAGCTGCATATATAAATGTTCAAACTTTAAGTTCATCTGAATTCAATTGCATTTCGTTATAGACGATGCTCCTCTATATGGTAGGACATCATTTGTCTTTACTAAATTGAAAAATTCCTGCAGGACTATTATAGTAGAAACTATCCTCAATGGCCTATTTGCTAAACTGCATGTACCCACTCATTTGCGTCATAATGCATTCAATTTGGCGAGTGCATTCTGGTTAAAAAGCCTGTAGCTACATAGAGTGAGATAATTTCGTTCGGAACGTTCATTGGTTAATATGGAAACAGAAACCCATGGGACGAATTAATTAACAGAAGGCGCTAAAATCTGGTTTAATTAACGTTGCATTTTTTTTTTGTTTCCCTTTGGTCACGAGGGAGGGAAAATTCCATGGCATACTGGTATTTGTGACTTTGTTTTTATCAATGTTATGCAGACAAATTTAAATGTCGCCAGACTGGATTAAATTTTATAAGGAGGCATGCAATTTGGCTGTATTGTTCAATAAAAACCAGAAATAAAAAGTTGGGTATGAAGATTTAAAGGTTTCAGTAATAAATTCTGCATGGGTACAGTTTGTTCATCATCCAACAGCAAATGGCAAAAGTTAGATTGCTTATTTTCTTTAAAGCAAGAACCAGGAAGTAATCCTACTACACTAATTTACTATAGAAAACTTTAAATAATACGCAAAGTTAGGCCTGTAAGTAGGCAATCACTCATTGCTTACATACATTGAGGGGCAACTATTTGTCATCATCCAGAAAGTAGGCAAACACTGTTTGCTTGCATGTATTGCGGGGTAATTTTGATTTTAATATCACTATATAGAATTGCTTGTATGGAAGACATGCCTCATTCAGGAGTTTCTCTTCAAGCAATTATACATTTATTGACCATTTTAAATTCAAAGAATAAATGACATTTTAATTACCACTATATCTTGATGTCAAAGGTATACCGTATACTCTTCCCTTTAAATATCTGGCACTTTGCCCCCTGCCACATGGCATGATAAATGCTGACTGCAGGGTAAAGAATTGAATTGAATTGAAGGTCAAGTCATCCTCTAAGTAGGCAAACACCGATTGCTTGCATGTATTGCGGGGTATTATATTACTCTATAAAATTGCTTCTATATGGATCCTTAAAAGAGCTTCTCTTGAAATAATTATAAATTTATTGACCATTTTAAATTCAATGCATGGATGCATGACGTTTTAATTACCGCCATATACGAACATTAACGATACAGAGTAGAAAATTGCATTTATTATTACTGTTAATTAAAATATCTTATCTGTAACCCATAGGTACGTTCGTGTTTTTCACACTTTTAATAATCCAATAACCGGGAATAATTAGCAATTGAAGTGAACATAACATTTCTGTCATACACGTGTTCATCGTGCAGTAATTGCCAATGAAAGAAACGTTGAACCCCATGTTCAGTGTTCGTGCTTTTTCCCCAAATATGATTCCCCTTAGCTTTATGCTGATGTGTAAATTTAATTGACTATATAGTGTACAACTATATAAAAAATTCGGCAATCATTTTTTATACTTAATTTTAAATGCACTGTAGGTGTATTGAGTTAACAGTACGTATTTTCATCTCCAACTGATTATGGCACATGAACCCTTTTTTATTATTTCAAAAGATGTCCTTAATTTAATCAAAGATGTTTTTTTAAAAATCTGAAGACAACAGTCTTCATGACTGCTGTTAGTTAAAGTTTTTGAGATTTTAGTTTACGATTCAATAAACTGGCACCGGTGCCCAATTCGCACTTTTAGTTCCAACTGAATTTCTGGAAAATTGTATTGCTTGCAAGAAAATGACAAAAAAAATTGCATTAAAGAGACGGAATCCTACTGACTGATTGAATAGTGGAAAGTAAGAATGAGTTTAGGGCAAGGTGTGTGTATGTGTATATATTGAATTTTCGTACTGAATTCAGCACAATTTGATCCTATTACGTATAAAATCTATATGAAAGATGGAAGGGAATTCCATTACACTTCAATATATTGCTTAGGCTTAAATATAATCCATTGTTGTGATATTGGCATTCACCAAGGATCTTTTCGTACGTAAAATGCTTGCTTATACGCGCATTTATGTGATATAAGCAGCAACAACAATGGAATAATAACGTAGGAGCAGCATAAATTATTTATAATTTAAACGACATGACGATAAGGGCACGGCAACACATTTACAAGAATTGAATTAAAATTTTGGAGATTGACAAATCCATATGGTAGCTAAGAAAGATATACGACAAGTTAAGTAAGTGCATACAGATATAGATGGTGCTTTTTTAATGCTAATGTTGTGCTCCCATTGCTTGGCTATAGTTGCATTTTCTATGTAATGTATATATTCATTTGGAGGTACATTAGAGTTAATGTGAAAAATCTTGCAGAGGAACATTTTGTCCAGGGGTGATTCACCGGAATATTTCTCATCATCTCATATCGCCCACCATATTCTCGTTATTATGACTGATTCTTATCTAAACCATGGCCAAGCCTAATGTCATATTAGTTGAAGTGAAGGCAGAAGGATTTAATCAATGAAAAGGAGCAAGCCTATACACAAGGCAAACTAAACAGATGTGTTGAGATTGGAAATAGACTTTGAAAGACCAAAAAATATGTCTGCATCGTAATGCAATCATAGTCCTACCACAGTAGGTCTATACAGCTAGTTCATATCTTTTATTCAACGGTGTTATTTTCATGTGCAAATGTTACTAGCCATTACTGCTGTGGAACGTTGGGCCTAATGGTTTTTATCCCTTTGAACTTTCTCTTTAAGAGCCAAATCCGCATTTCCGCAACATTTGTATTTGGGCTAATTATATTACGTTGTATCTGCTTAAGAAATCATTTTGTACATGGTTTGCCCATGGCTGTTCACTTTATTCATCCAATTTCCAAAAAAATAAATTATTTTCATATTTAAAGAAGGCAATCTTAATTGTAAGAATGTATTAATTGTGCACTTTTATGTTGCATTTATTACTCGTATATCGAGGGTTGGCAGGAATATAACGTTCAAATTTCGTCTCATTATTTTATACAACGCTTTATTTTGCTAGAAGCACTTTTTGAATAGTTTAACAGCTGCTGCATGTAGGCTTATAATGCGATCATATGTTCAGTTGAATATCTAACATGATGAAATATCATGGATCTTATTCACAGTGTCACGTTATGCGTGCCATATAGCTGGGACTTTTTTTTTTGCTCAACTGAAACCTAACAAATCTAGAAAAGCAAGGCTAAGCTTAGTAATTTCAATTGCTTCGGTACACTTGGATTCATGTGAAAATACTCGAGCCTGCTTGTGCATGTATGCACATCAACAAGAACCTGCTTTGAAAAATTTTACTCTGAAAACTATATATATTCAGTTTAGTTACATTTGCTGCACATTTTATCAAAATTGCTCTGTTTGGCATTAATGGGTAATGCATACTTGTGCCTTGTCAACCATGAATCAACTCTTCATTAATTCAAGAACCGAAAATACACGGATAGAAAATGTGTCTTAACGCTTGTTTAGAGTCTTAGTCAGCCGTAAAGCACATTTTTCTTTAAGTTTTCTATTTTTTCTATATCACGTTTATATACGTGATAGGATAAAAGGGCTTGCACACGTGCTAATTGACGAAATAAACTCATGATTAACATCATCTGAGCATGTTTCGTAACAGATTTGAATCATTGAAGATGACATGTCTAATGGTGTTCTTGTAGTGCATTCTAGTTCATGAATATTATATTCGTCTTGAATAATACATTTTAGAAAAATTGGCTAGAAGCTCTAGTAGTTATTTTAAGAATATCTTTATAAGCATAGTTGTGCGATTATAGTATTTTGTGTCAACATCTTAATTGAATGTCACCTTTCATAGTCACATTAAAAAGGAAAATTGATGGCGTGCTGTATTCTATACATAGTAATGAGAGTAGTCAAAGTCTTGCAAAGGGAGGTCCAAACGTTATTTGAAATGAAAAAGAGGTCAAAATCCAGACTTTTATGCAGTTTTTCATACTAAATTAAAAACATTAACTTTCTTTTAATTTTAATAAACTGCGTCCTAAAGAGGATTCCCAAATGAAAAATCTCAAGCTGTTTCAATGATAAAAAACTATGAGACTATGAGAAAAGTAATGTACCAAATGAGGCTACAATATAAAATAGATGCTATTCTATGGGGCTATGGCATGACTATGTGCAATAGAACCCGTATATACATGTATAAGAGCATACCCTTGAGAACAGTGAAAAATATGCTTTTAGACAGGATATGCTTTAAAATGCAGGGTCATTTAAAATTATACCATAGGTCCCTAGTCAGGACCATGCAGCACGTCTTATGATTTTAGAGAGGATATTCTTTTACAAAGGATGCATTTAAAGAGGTTCTACTGTATAGCGTTTTATGAGAACCTACTCTAATAGAATCATGCTCAACATGATATAGGGGACACAAATGTGATGTTCCATATGTAATGGGGTGTCATACTGTACAATACGATTTTAATTAAGGTTTGAATAAGTAGGCCTAATGCTAAATTCGTAATTCTTATAAGCAAAGATCAAATTGCTACAACAACACGTCCACATTTAACCCTTTTACTGATATAAAACACTAAATACATGTAGGTACAAATTGCTGATCGAAATAGTCGTGATTTGCGTGTTAAGTAAATAAACATATCACTGATTGTACAAACAACCTACACGTTGTGTTAATTCCCGATTCGCATCTAAATCATGCAAATTGTTTGATTCTAAAATTATGAGCACTGCATATTAAAACATCAACTTTTAAAAATCATTCAGAGCATGCACCGATCCCCATTCACTGCATAAAACAACCATCTCCAAAGCCATAAAGAAACTTCATCCACATTAAGGAGTTCTCCCCCTTCTTTAAATGTACTGAAAATGTGCATTTTTTCATTAATTATCTTGCCTAGCCTTTCTTCGCATTGCCCCTCCAACCTAAAAGCAGCTGCCATAAGCTGGATGCGTGTAGAGACTTTTGGATCACCTCCCCATCTACGATGTGAATGTGCATGTGTGTATGTGTGCTATTATTGTGAAATAGTGGAGAGTAATCGATCGGGTAGTTGCTACTGGGTGCTTGGCAAAAAGGCTGGATTCTAACAGAAGCTCAGTTGTGTATAAGCGGAGCACAACACACGGTGGTGAAAGGCATGCAGTTCATGTTTGGCCAGAGGTCCATGAGGATGCAAAGGTTTGGCAAGCGTGGACACAGTTTCCACTCCAGGATGAGAAACTCGTTTTCTTGGCCTTGGACATGGCAGAAAGGAGGTAAAATTCACTTTTTCAACTTAGTCGGTTAACTACGCATTTTTGTTTATTTGTTGTGCAGTTGCTACGTGTGGTGGTGGCGCGTATACAAACGTTGCATGACAACACATGTTTCCCCATCATGACTTGCATGTGGTCGAACTTGTTTTATATTTTACAAAAATGCATCTATCAAACGCATGGAACCGATGTTATGGCTATGCCACGAAAACTATAATAGGGATGCTTATGCAATCTGTTTCGTTTGAAATAAACCTACAATATATCCATCTTATAGGATTTCGTTTTGCGGTTCCCCCCATTCGTCTTTATGGTCCATGAGAACTTGCCATTATTTAGCCGTATTCGCCACCCGAATGTTTTACCCACTGCTTTTTTATGGATAGATTTGAACACTCCAAGTACTGTTCTTGTCATTGAATGATGGGAATACTAAGTGATTCCTATGTCACTATTGAAGGGGTTATGTGAAATGCTGGGTTTTTTTTTTCTGCTTAAGTGCGACGCTTTTAAGTCTTTTTAGTTTGAGTATTCTTCATTGAAAGTGAATATCACATTTCAATTTTCCCTATCAGATACTCGGAACACTCAGAATATAATTATAGCATCTTAGTATTTTATATAGCTTCTTTCATCGTTAAATTTGATTTATATGATTAGATAAGTGTGTCGATGTGCAATATACACGTATTCTTACACTTGAAATTATAAAGATTACAAATACATGGCTAACTGATTTGATCATCATCATTAACCATATAAATTTAATTATTAGCCTATATTTTATAACTGTACACATTTTTTAAGATATTCGAACATAATACCTAAATATAATCTTAAGTATTCGAGAGGAGTGAATTCAAAATTCACACTCGAATAATGTTTTTATACGATACGTTTTCTAAAATAATCAATTGTTTCAGAACGAACACATTTAGTATTTATAACCCAGTTCAACTTTATATAGATAATGTAGCACACCGAACTTTTCTATTGTGAAACTAGCAGTTAGTAAAACTTCAAGAAAATGTTAACTTTATCTATTGATACATGTATATAATTATTCTAGCCCAATTATTGAAAATTATATCATTTGCTTTATTGTATATATATATATATATATATATCATGCATAGCACATAGCACATACATGTATATATAAGTATACTTCAGTTTATAATTTTAGTATAATTTTTCGTGTAATATTTTGCAATTCCGTTACACATATTTTGTGGAAATTTAGTTTTTATAAATAGAAAGATCGATGCTTTGCCAATTAATAATCATATTTTTCTATTTATGGATATAAACTTCAGCAAATAACTTGCAATTTACTAAAATATTCGATATTTGCATACGTCATTCATGATGGGTTAATTTTTGGTAACGTTTACGCAAAAATCATAATAATGCTATCTTTGTCAATATAATGACAGTCGCACCCTCGTCTCGTTAATTTAATGCATATTTACAGAGTTCTTCACTATTCGCTTTCTATAAATATTGAAATGCCGTATGGTATAAAGTAAACCACCTGTTTCATTATTCACAAAGATGAGATGCGTGGTGTTGTACAGGATATTTTAGTTCAACTAAAACATAAAAATGCACTTTATTTTGTTGAAGGTGAACATTGTATTTGCATATTTTTCTTGCTATCGTGACATTAACCCCTCCTGATTTGTATATAAAAGGTTCATGTTATGCTCTGGTAAGACCTTTTGAATTTCCAATTCCACGAAGTAGGAGAATTATCATATTAAATAAGCGAGACAGTACAAGATGGCCAAATGTGTGCAGGGAAGCATCAAAATATGACAAAGCTGTTCAAGAATGTGTGAAAAATTCCTGATAACAAATATTTTCGTATGTAGACTTTATTGTGCTGAAGCGTGGAATGATATATCCATGAAATGCGCATCCTGACTGATATGGAAGTCGTGACCTGTACAAAAATATTTTATTTCATAGTACATTTAAATCTGTATACCTTTAAATCTGACGCTTTTAGGTATTGATGCTACCAACGTATTGGTTTTCTGGAATTTTCATCCTACTAGTTTAAAATAATTGTGACTGATATACAGTACGTCGCATATTGTATTGTATTTTATACTGTATCACGGCTTTATATTTTCGAAGAATTTGGTACATGTACACTGTCAAGCTCAAGTTAAACTACCAACACATTCATTATTCAGATGTTATCAATGTAAAGCTCGAAAATACATAACATTTTTATTATGCTATATGCAATTGTATTATCATAGCTTTGGTAACACTATTATTTTGGCATCATTATTTAAGAATAGCTTCTTTAGCATTTCGTAATTCAAATAAATGTTTTCTAAGTTTTTTTGCCTGCTGGCAATAGTTTAAGAAAGACGAATCAAATAAGCCTATTAAATTTCACTGTAAATACACGACAAATCGACTTGAGAGGGTCATCAGAGTTTTGGAAAGATATAGACAAGGGGCAATCCCCATGAAAATTTAACAGATATACTCAATGTAATAGGCACTCACGTTTATTTGAACGCAGGGACCAGCTGAGCACACTAAAAATCAAAACCGAAACTATAAACGAGCAAAAGCAAGCTTGAAGACTTCCCAAAGGTGTCTTAACTACAGTCATTCTGAATAGAAAAGTGGAGCCATTTCTTCTACATCGTACTTGTATATATAATATACCCATGTAGTATCTATTCTGCACATGTAATACATGTATAGCAAGCTCGGACTGTAAGGATATATACCTCTTATACACAAGACTGCTCGACCATAGTATCCAGCAGAAAAAAAAACTGATTACCTTCCTCCATTGCTTTACATCTTTGTTGAAATGACTGGAGCCATAAGTGCTTAAGTTAATGGTCTTCATGTCACTTTCAACGCAAATACAACTTATACAGATTAAACGTTAAAGCGTAATTACGGTGCTGTTTGCTATAGATATACAAGACAATTTTGATAAGCCGATTCAGCTAGTGTAAAACTAATTAGCGAAATCTGTAAATTACAATCTTATATCATTCTAGTTTTGGAAAAAAAAATCAGGTAATGCATACCAAACACAAATATAGTGTTTCTGAATTGGAAAGATAGAAATAAATGTGTATTTTTGTATTGCATAACTTATTTGAAAATACAGTAAACATCATAAATAAAGGCTGTAGTTTGTTTAATATTAAAGTTACATTAGATGGTGCTGCAGTGTTTAATTTTGATAGTCGATTGATGAAACAGTAGTTTGTGATTTTCCAGTTTTCATTAATTCTGTATTTTATCTGTATTTTCTACGTTAATTACAATATTTTTTTACAAAGTCGTTACACACCCATAATAAAAAAATGCATTTGAATTGCATTTTCTAATGCAATTGAAATGTATTCCCAAATGCAAAATGTGTCTCAATTTAAATGAAATTAGGAATGCATTTTTAATTGTCATTATTCATTTATAATGTGATATTGTTAATGACTTATAGGTTGATAGGACCCTAAAACTCATATCCAGTGTTATACGTCTACATTGAAAATGTAGTTATTATTGCTGCCAACATTTTTTAGAAATAATTTATGAACTCGAGTATTCCAGAGAAAAAAATGATTGCTTTGACCTGTTCATATTTTGGGGGAAAATATCTCTCTTTGCTACTTATATATGGAAAACTGGAACATGTTTGTATAGATAAATGCAATTTACATAGGTCTACGTGTATTTAAACGTCCGTAATGCTATATATTCATATATAAACGTATGCAAATTTCAGTCGTATATCACGGTATTCTGTAAAGCATCGAGTCAGCTTTTCTTAAAGCCTTATTCGGTCTTAAAATATGAATACCAGCATTTTGCCATAAAAATGCAATAAATTGAAGCGTATATACGAGAGTCGTGCGTTTATACTTTTGCATGTCGTTTGCCAAAATACAAATCATTCGAATCAACATACATTATTTTTCACCAAATCCAGAGGCAATTTGTTTGCCTTTTATGATTCCCACATTGTTAAACCAAATCCTTCCAAATGGAATTTTTACAAATTATCTTAGAATGTAGAAAAAATGCATTGTATGTACTGCAACGATGAAATATGCCTATTATAATTATTAAATTTTTAATATATGCATCCCTGGCATGGTCCACTTTGACTTCTCCAATTCTTGGAAATGTATATACAAAATGAGGCAAATTTTTCCTTATTCTAAATCATACAACCACTTCCTCTTTAAGTGCTCGATTATGGGGGATTCATCCGTATTAAAAAAAAATCATTAGAATTGAGATTAAATTCCAATTTTATTAATTTTAAGGTTGTTGAGTAGACCTATTGATGAAAAACTCACTAACATTTTTCGCATTGCTGAACATACCCCCGACTCTATAGGACTTGAATACAGTGTAAGTCTATAGCTGTTTGTTACTTAATACATGTATGTAATGAAACAGCCAGCAATAAAAAATCGAATTCGAGACATATAAACACGACTTAAAATGCATGTTCACTTATGCTGGTATGAAATACTGGTGCCTCATTTTCCCTTGCTTAACTGTGGAGCGAAATTGTCAATTTCTGTCAAGGGGGCATTAAACACACCTACGTATGTCAATGGATGTCATCATATAATGAAGCGTCTGGGAGATATAAAAACAAGGTGGCAATA
>JAQGCC010006022.1:0-10745 GCA_034698905.1 Xestoiulus laeticollis
GAGAAAATTATAAACAAACGTACTTCCAATACAACCGATGTATATGAATAATTGGTTAAAACTTTAAAAACTTTAAATCATTTAAAATTTATAAGATCACTATAAAATTACTATAAAACATTTCAGAATAAAAACTTCGTTCACGTCGTTGCAGGTCATTATTTTCAGTCTTTATTTTTGAAATATTTATGTTACAATTATAACGAGATGAAGAAATGCATTCGGCTAGGTGTTGCCATCATCAGTTCTGATTAATTTTACAGAAAAAGTGAACACCATCAACCCTGATTACCTTCTACATTATGTATATATATATTTCAGGTTATTATAGGTATAGGGTATAGCATAGGTCAGGTCAGGTCAGGTCAGGTCAGGTTACTCTAAGGTTAGGATTGGGCCAGGTCTGGTTTAGGTTACATTTTGTTACGTATTCGAAAATTTTCTAGCTCCCCTTCTTGGCCTGTCCAGGACTATTCTGTTCGACCACCGGGTGCCCATTTCAGACAATGCAACTTCATTTAGGTGGGTTCAGCCCATGCAGTGAAACGGATTTGGCCGTCAGGTGTTCGGCTTATTGTTCGCCATCAAGGTGTGCGAATGTGTATATGTGTGTGTGTGCGCGTGCTCGTTTGTTTAATTTGGGGGCAGCCCGCCAGTGTCTTTATGGTGCGGAGGTTGGCCATGTGCACCTCTATTTCTGATTTGAATTAGCATCCTACGGGAACAGGTGGGACAACAGAACCCCCAACCGACTGCAGTTGGCTTTGTTTTCGAACCTGGATCAACGACGGCTAGTTACGTAAAAAGTTATCGATTGATTTCATCTGTGTACCTAAGGTTTTTTTTTTTTTTAACTTAGCCAATATGTCGTCGTGGGTACAACAATGGTTTGGAAGATAAGTTAAGAAGGACAGATGTGCCATGGGGACTTATCCAAAAATGTTGCATGGTTTCAAACCAAGGTGATAAGTGATCATGAGCTCAAATTGCTGAACATTTCTGGGAAGAGGTTATCGGCATGGGTGGCTTTCGTTTGGCCGAATGCTTATAGCAGGTGCTGTCTTCTTATCAGTCCCCAAACATAAAGATTGTCCCCTTTATACAAGGTGCGCCGCGTTGAGTGGTAAACCTCAACATGATGTGGTCTTTACCGAATTATTTTATGGAGTTTAACAATTTAGCCATTTTTTTTTTCAAAAGGAAGAAGTCCTTCCAATGATTTGAATTGAAAGTCGCAAACTATATTCCTAAAATTGTATACTCGACACTGACGACAAATCCTTATAGTCCCCTAAGGGAGTGTCTTTCAACCTAGTGGACTACAAGGGGGAAAAATCCAAGAAAATCCACAAAGTACACAAGGGGTTCCGTAATTCCCACGTGGACTTTTATGAAAATTTTATGAAACTTATTAAAAAACGTCATTTTGACCACAGGGGTCATCCATTTACTACGTCGCTAGTTGTTTGCTATTTTTCAAATTCACCCATCCCCCCCCCGCTTAACCCTCTGTCGCCAAAGCTTGTACCCCCTCCCCTTAAACTACGTCGCCGTCATATTTTTAATTACCCCCCCCCCCCCCCCCTATAAAAACATGCAAAAAACTTAACAAAAACTAAAAACCTAACAATGTCAAAAAGTAGGCATATTAAATGGAAAAGCTTATCTTTAAAATTTCTGGCAAATATTCCTTTCCAAAATTGTAGAGCTGGTTTCATAAAACATAAAGGCTTTCACTACTACTGTGACTATACAGTAACTAACACATTTGAAAATCCACAAGAGTCCGCAGATGGAGTTGAATTTCCCTGAAAAATTATCCACGATGTTTATGGACGCTCCCTTAATTGTGAAAAATTCAGTTTATAAGAACACATTGCTTATAAAATTATGGAACATTCCATTGTTATATATCCCAGTTGAAAATTATAAATATTGTTGAGTATGATCTTATTAGAATGGAACCTCATAATACATGTAGATTAATACAATTTTATTGTTAAGGGAATCCTGCAATAAGAGTCCCATGAAATCACTTTGATAAATTGGGGTTCATTTCATCCCATTACTTGTCTCACATAGTTTCACTAGTCTCATTAGCATGTTCCATAATCTCATTATTATCAATATCAATTTTTCTCTATAGACCGCTAGAAATCGATTTTTTCATATTTTGATATGCTCATCTAGCTCTATTATAAATATTGATAATATGAAATATTATTCAAAAAATAGTATCTTAAGATGGTATAATTGTCAAAAAGGAATCCACTGTAGTCTTATGCCTTTTAACCAAATAAAAAGTCTTATGCTGCAATGTCGCCATATCACCACATGCTCACCATCTTGGTAGGAACCCTGCATAAGAATATAAGATTACAATGTGAGATCTACCCATTGTGATCCTCATCCACCTCTTTGTGCATCTGATATTTGATTTCATGATACCTTTTAGAAATAAATCAGATTCAGTAACCAATCCACATAAGCAAGCACGCATGCAACAAATTAACAACTAGTAATTTAAAATCAATCGACGTCCCAATTATTAATAATATTAAAAGTTAAGCCCAGCAGGGAAGTCTAGAATGGCAGAAGTGCTCGACTGCTCAGAATACAAAACAGCCTTAAATAATTGTGTGACCTTGCCAAATTGTAATTACCTCATCAAAGTTTTCACGGTTTATATTGCCCCAGTCCAAATGGGTAAATATATACGACTTTTGGTAAGAGAATTTAGTATAGTTATAACTTTAAAAAGACAAGAATTAGATATGGTATAAACCTGCCATTCAATTTACGTGACAGTGTGGCAGTAATCTTATAATTGCTCGAATGTGGCTATCAGCAGGTAAACCGAATGCACCATGCTATATTTAAAAAAGCATAATTGGCAATTAAAAGTCGTGTAGGTGATCGGCAGATGTCTGCTTACTAACGAGTTTGATTGCTCCCATTTTCATTAGATTTATAGTGGGGCATTTGGTTAATCGGGACAGCCGTTAATGTTGACCAATTGGGACATGACAGCTTTCAAAATGCTATGTGCCATTAATCAATCATTTAGCATTATAACCATAAAAGTTTTGTATTTGCAGGTTTCCATGAGGCTTTTCAGGAACGAGGGCTGTTTGTCACTCACTGATACCCATGGTGAAAAATGTCATTATTTGAGACCCTAAGCTTATGAGATGATGGAACATTCCTTTGTTATCCCAACTTAAAATTATAAATTTTGTTTAGTATACTAACGCCATTATGGAGTCCATTTAGAATAAAAACCCTTTGATATTGGGGACTCATTTGTCTCATTAGCACGTTCCATAATCTCGTTATTCTAAGACACCGAAATGGTGAGCTGGCATGTGGTGATATGGCGACTGTGCGACATATAACATGTTGCACGAGGTGATTCTATTAATTTGCATGTACTCGATTCCTCTTGCAACATGCCATAACACATGTTCACCATCTTGGTGGGCCATAGGGAAAAACTTATGCTGGGTGCAAACCAAAATGGTGAGTATGTGGTGATATGGCGACTTTGTGGCATATAGCATGTCGGCGCGTTGAACGAGGTAAAGCCGCCACATCACCACATGCTTACCATCTTGGTGGGCACCAATCCCAATAGTTTATTCCTTATGGAAGGGTGCCCACCAAGATGTGAGTATGTGGTGATATGGTGACGTTGTAGCCTATGGCAAGTATATGCGCGATCAAACGATTCCTTGAAGAATGAAACACATCAAGAATCAACTCTTAAATTTCATCAGCAATGTGATAAATGCCATAGTGATCCAAAATTCCAAGATTCCTTGCTTCAGACATCTTAGGCCTAGGCTCGATCATGGTTAGCGATAGAGACACAAAACAAAATGTGCTGCAGGTGCAACAAAGGGCAAGGCTTTTCACACCTGACATTTCTCAGTGTTTTCTTTTTTTCTTATTTTATTTGTAGTTTCTTTTTTTTTTTATCTCGTGGCCTTGTATGACTTTTAAGCTTCGGTGTTTTTGCGAAATATTTTACGGGCGCCTTGTAAATAAGTCATGTGACCCTTAGGAGCCAAACAAATAATTGGTGGGGAAAATGACCATTAATAAAGCGGTGAGCGTGCGCTTGCCCAGTGGAGTGCAACATTTTGAGCTTCTATGCTACCCTCGCCCTCCTCCCCAAAAAAAAGCCCGGCTTCCTTTCTTTTTTTTTTTTTTCCCTTCTCCCTGGAGTTTTCCCTCTCTCACCTGCTCGCATTTTGATGAGAAGGTAAAACTGGGTACTGTGATTGCCACGCGCCAGCCACGCGAACAGCTGCTGCAGCGCCTAAACCCAGGCATCTCGACGCACCCCTCCCTACCCTCGTCTCACCTCCCCCTCCGCACCCCATAGTCATGCTTGCTTACACCCCAAAAACTTTTACGAAGCCCCGAGTCTCTTCTCCTTACCCACTTGTGCACACACGATGGTGGTCGACCAATCCTTCATAACAGCAGCACATGTCGAGCGAGACCAATGGGCAGTTATGTTACGCCACCTAGCGAGAACGAACGAAAGTACCGTGGTTATATCAGAGGAATTTTCTCTAGTACCAGAAACCTGAAACACATAATTGAAGTGAAAATGCCAAGAGCATGTGGTGTTATGGCATGTTGCAAGAGGAGCGTACATGCAAATTAATGAGCATGTGGTGTTCAATTCAATGGTGTTATGGCATGTTGCAAGAGGAGCGTACATGCAAATTAATAGGATATGGTCTCGTGCAATGCGCCATAACACCACATACTCACCATCTTGGTGGGGACCCCGCCTTATGGCGACTTTGCACGAGGCGAGTACATGCAAATTAATAGGATCGCTTCGTGCAATGAGCTAAATGTTGCAAAGTCACCACATATCCCACCAAGATGGTGAGCATGTGGTGATATGGAGTATTGCAAGAGGTGATCGAGTGCATGCAAATTAATAGTATCGCCTCTTGCAATGAGCTAAATGTTGCAAAGTCACCATATCATCACATATCCCACCAAGATGGTGAGCATGTGGTGTTATGGCATGCTGCAACGGAAGAATACATGCAAATTAATAGGATGGTTTCGTGGCACGTGCCTTATGCCGCAAAGTCACCATAACACCACATGTGTACATATTTGTGGGGACCCTGCCTTATGGCGACTTTGTGGCATTTAGCTCATTGCACGAGACCATCCTATTAATTTGCAAGCACTCTCCTCTTTTTGCAACATGCCATTACACCACATGCTCATCGGCTTAAGGGGCTATGTGGTGATATGGTGGCTTTGCAACATTTAGCTCATTGCATGAGGCGATATTATTAATTTGCATGTATATACTCGCCTCGTGCAATAAGCAAATGCCGCAAAGTCGCCACATCATTACATGCCCACCAAGATGGTGAACATGTGGTGGTATGGCATGTTGCAAGAAGAGCCGCAAAGTCGCCCTATCACCATCTCGGTGGGCACTCTTACTTAATTATGACGACTTTTCAGCGTATGGCCTGCTGCACGAGGCGAGTGCAACGTGCTATATGCCTCAAAGTCGCCATATCACCACATGCCAATCAAAATGGTGAGGATGATCCGGTGTGGTGTAGTATAGTGTAATGTCTGAGTAGCAGCAAGCTCACGTCTCAAAATATATCTGTAGAATATTCATATTCAACTGCGTTATGTTACTAACAAGGGCAATGAACTTCTCAACCATTGCAACACCACATAGCGGCCATATTGGAAATGCAACGCTAAATCTTCATACGCCACTAGGCGGTGCTTGCTAAATCTACATTCATGAAAGCGTGATACAGACATATAGCACAACAACTATGGCACCAATAAGCATTACCACTATTATTTTTAGTACAAGTGTCAAGCAGTAGTTGCCTGTATTGGAGGCTAGAAAATCGCAATAGCCGGTTAAAGTAGACATCTACCTTGATCCGAGATGTCGCAATACACTGATTTACACATGTCATTGAGCACGACAAGTTTAAAGTTTAAGACAGCATTTGGAAGCAAAAGGACCTCCCCCTCCCTACAGACCAGTCAGGGGATCGATGGGGTTACCAAGCGCCTGTGGGGTCACGGGGTTACCCATCTGCTCGCCCAGAACAGATCTTTACCCAAATTTTTCTTCTCTTCCCTCCCCTATACCGACCGCCAGTGACAAACCGAGGGTCTACCTGGGCGATGGTAGCCCGGGGGACGCTTGGGTGGACCCAAGGAGCAGACGTGAGGTGGGGTGGTGAGGCGGGTTCTATACTTTATACCTACTTTTTCAACAAAAAAAAAAGGTGAAACTGCCCGAAGGCTCACCTCTGTAGGTGGACCGACGACGGCAACACCTGAACCTCTTCTCACCTGCCGGACGAAAGGTAAACGCGTGACTGACCAGCAGCCAAAAAAGCTCGAGCAAAAGCGTGCTTGAAGCGGCAGACACGTGCCTCCCCCACCCGCACCACCCCTCGCAAACATCTACACCCTTTCATGCGTGTGCATATTTTTTATGTGATCCTGCCTGGATATATCCATGGGTGCACCTCCATGCATTGCACCCTTCCCCTTGCAGTCGGGACGTTTTTTATGATTTCGGTGTGCATGCATGCTTGCACCTTATATGTGATGACCGCGTGTCTATACCTATTCGATGATGCGATATGCGTGTGACGTCACAAAATGCCGACTTGTAGGACATTGGAACAACCATGGACAGGATGTCACTGGAACATGTCATCAAAACACTGTAGGATGTGTTCGTGAAAGTGCCTTGTGCTCAGATAGCCTCTCCGCAATGACTTCAAAAAATGCCCACTTTAGGATTGGCAATTTCAATCAATCATAATTCGAATTCTGATTGATTGGCCAATCTCATTAAAGTCAAAAAATTTGAGGTCATTGCGGAGAGGTTATTTCTGAGCACAAGTTATGAGTTCCCCTTACAACACCTATCCTAACCTGACCTGACCTAGCTAACCTGACAAAATCTACATGAAATCAATTATCCCATGCGATTGACTAAGGGCCGGTTGCACCAACAAAGGTTAAGAATAACCTAGGGTTAGCCTGCTTTATAGCACTAGGTTTACCCAACAAGCATAGGTTAGGGAAAAATGTAGATAAAGGTTAACCCAGCGAGTAGGCAGGGTTAACCTCAGGTTAATATTCTAGAATAAAAAAGGCCATTTTAATTGTTTTCTGCATGGTTATAAGCATGGAGTTCGTAACCCTGGGTTATTATATCAAGGATTAATTGGTGCAACACTTACAGCTAACCCATGTTAGTAAACCATAGATTTGCACCTTATATTTGGTGCAACCTCCCCATACATTAAGTTGATTTATAAAAAATCTTACTTCTAGATTTACCTGAAGTTGTCAAACGAGACTGCCTAACTCGTCATGTATTCGAACCCTCATTAAAGTAAAATTTGGTTTAATTTGAAAAATATATTTCAATTCCTTTAATATGATGACATTTTAACGACTGATTAACTGCGTAGTTTTACTTATTTCGGCCAGAAGACTTATTTCTAGATTGACCGGAAGTGGTTGAACCAATCATGTATTTTCATGCATCCATTGAGGACTCTGAACAAATGTGCATTTTACAACAGGGACATAACCCCGTACCACAGTTTCCCATCTTAAGCTTCTGTTCCGATGAGACGAAGCTCGAAATTTGAGCAAATTCGGTACCACAGTTGCCAAATCGTCGACATCTAACCTGAGAACGAGCTCCAGGCAAGAAAAATCGATAATATCACAGAATTCCCTATCAATATCTGTATCTCGACTGCACCGATTGATAGGGAAAAATAAGAATTGTAATCTGGCAACATGGTTCACGTGAAATTTTTCTTATTCCGCCATTTTGAAAACTGCCGTCTCAAGGTGCCTCATTGCACAACCTTGATCTGTGGCTCAGATGTAACTATCTGTTGTACCAATCCCAGGACTTAAGGCGCAGCTTGGTCCCAAGCTGCGCCATATTTGCAACTGTGGTAAAGGGATAGTGTTTGCTCACATTCGTTTGTGGGTACCCTATAATGATGCCCCAGGTCCCTAACCCAGAAGCCATCGTTTGGAATCGACGCCAAACAAGGTTAATTAGCTGAAACGAGCCAACTGTGCCAGGGCCCGATACCCACCAATTTCCAAGCATCCATTTTAGATGTTCCTGTAATTGCCCCACGTATATTACAGTCAACAGCCCTCCTTACCCACCACCCCCTTTTTTACCAATACCTCCTTGCACCTATGAGCACACCCGTGGCCCATCTGTTCGAAATTTGGCACATGCATCCCTCCCTTCGTTTGCTAGGTGGCGTTTCCGCGACCTGTATCGTGTGCCCATAGCTCATGCTCATAGTTTTAAACTGCACACCTGTCGAAAAAGAAGGATGTTTGCTCATCTCCTCAGTTTGGACCGCGATGAATGACCATGTCAAAATACGAGCACGTTGTCCAGATTGCGAAGAATTTGGACCACGTGCCGGGTTTCAGAAAAAAAGCCCCAGAGCATATATCCTGAACTTGTGAATAAACTAGAGCATGTGCTCTACTTTATGAGTTGGTCATTATGGGAACGACATTCTAAAGTTTATGGTACATGTATATAGTCTTTCCAACTCTGTATAAATAGTCATTTGCATACAGGTGTGGGGCAGATTAGAGTCCTTTCTCATTCATAAAATACACATTGACATATTTTGTATGTTGCAATTGCTGCTTCAAATTGTTAGTAAATACAGTGACATTTGTTTATAACGATCTTCAAAGGACCTGAGAAATCTGATCGTTATATCCGGATTTATGAAAAAATTGAATGTACATATACATGTAATATCAATAATAATGTACATACATGCATACAGAAATAAAAGTTTAAAATTGATCCAAATGCATTTATCAAATGTTTTGACCAACAAAAATACGTACAAAATAGTAATTAATTGAACGGTTTGGTACAGGTAAATTTTCTGGAAATTAAGGAGAAATTTTAAAAAGTTGTATACAAAATAATGAATAGTTTTTCTAAAACTGGAAAAATTATTAATCATTATTCAATAATAAAGATAAATTTTAAAGTTAGCATAGTTTTATAGTTCATATGTATTTCTAAATTTCAAAATTTAAACAAATATTAACAGTGACATATATAAGATTATTAAATTTGACTTAAATTAAATACAAAATATGAAAAAAATTGCTTTTTTTAAAAGTTAATGTTTCGTCAGTAAAATAAAATAATTATACATTGTATTTAGATTTCAAATAAAATACAACACAATTAACTTTAAGATTGAAAATCATTTTGTTATTACATTAGCCTACATTACATGTATACAGTGTATCCAACATGGCCGCGCCCTTGCAGACAAGGGTTCATACGCCACCATATGCAGTAGGTGCACAAATCAAATAATGAATGCTCTGATACCTTAGGTCTATAGATTTAGAGTTTAGGACACTAAAATTTGCTTCTGGACTATACTACTCACCCTTTTTTGATTCAATTCAATTCAAATTGTTGCTCTATAGTTATAGAAGAATAATGGCATTTGGAAGGGTTTAAATCCTTATATCCAGTATATATAAAGCAGATTAGGTTTGACTCAACGGACCCTCTCTCTTTTGTGTTCAAAATTCGAAATGTGTGACACAAATTATAGTGTATATACGAATGAACAGATTCGCTGTATTGAAAACAATGTCAACAACTATTTTGTCTTAGACGAAATAATAATCGGACAAATTTCTTAAATTAATTAGGGTGTGCATATACAGATTGTGTATATATACGCAAGTGACGTCATTTCAGTGGACTGATCTATCTTTAAGCATGCAGTTGTGCATGTGTTTTGACGTGGCTGAAATTTATAAGCTGAATCTTCCTATACTCGTAACGTAACGGTGCTTAATTCAATTCAACTTCAACGCAATAATTCAATTTTACTCAGTACCTATATACAGTCAGAAAAAAAATGATTAAATAACATTTGCTTTTATATTTCTGGTTTTCATAAATCTGTTTTTATCCTCTTTAAATGTCGATAGGTCACGCATTTTGTCCACTTGGCGCGCATAGAGAATCGCATCCCATATTTGCACATTATATATTTATAAGTACCCATGACAGGGTAAACTGTATAGAATGGACAATATCAAACTTTCTGCACCTGAAGTAAATGTTTTAAATATCACATCCAAATCAAAACGGAAATGCTAACAATTTCATACAGTTGAAATTTATCTAGCATGTCCACCAAATAGGCTTATTCTCCTATACTATATATACCTGCCTAATGAATCGATATAATACTTTTGATAAGATAATTACATACATGAAAGCATTTAGTGCGAAACAATAGCTGGATGAACAGCATTTGGTCCTTTTATACATGTATATGAATGCTTCATTATTAATTGGTTGCACCATGCATGCTTGAAGCTCATTTGAGATGACCAGGTGCGGCCCCACCTGGTTTGCTGCATGCTGAGCTACTATATACGTTTGGAATATACATGTACATGTAGTTTAGAACATTTGGAAGTAAGCTTGCATCAATTTCTGAATTTGTAATTTGTGTGCAAAGTTGTAAACATTATTTTTTAAGTTATAAAAGCACAGCCTTGAACAGAAATAAAATGTCAGACATTAGGGACTTACAAACGACGTCTTCCGAAAATTGCTTACACTTTTAAAGTCGTAGTAGTTTTCCTTCTCATTT
>JAQGCC010006023.1:0-10745 GCA_034698905.1 Xestoiulus laeticollis
TTTTGTGTTCTAAGCGAGCAACAAATTGTGTTCCTATTTTGTGTTCTAATTTGCCACTTTTGACTTACAGTGCATGTATGTATTTTTTGTATAATTACGTTCGTAGATCAAAGTTCCGGGATTTGATGGAGGTCATATCTTAATATCCCATAAGACATTTTTAAGAACAATACACTACAGCCATTATGTCTTAAGACTAATAAGACTAAGGCACTTTTTTGTGTGTGATAATTAAGAATGTAGTCTTCACTGTATATAAAATTGCTAATGTTAATGCTAAAATTCAATATTTGAGTATATATGTCAGGTATGAGATAATAGGTACTCTCAAGGTACCGGTACAGAAACTTAGCCAGGCTTAGATAAGTTTTGCTTACTATAGACGGAGGCTTGAAATTGGCTCCTTTCAGCCTCCGTCACTAAATGGTCGAATTTGGCTAAAAATAGAGTAAGTTTCGTATCGTGAGCCCAACTAATAGAGAGATTGTGCAAAGCATCCCTTAATGCTCCCTTTATGCTAACCACATTGACAGCACTACATGTTTTTCCAATGCGTTTTCGTTAAGGTAAATCAGATGACGGGGCATTAAGGGAGACGTGCTCAATCTTTCTATTACCTGAGGTTAAAATTTAACTACAAGTTAACCTCTAAGTTAACTGTTTGTGTTGCACCTAATAACACTGGATAAAAATGCCCAGGGTTAAGGAACCTATATTTTAGCTTTATAATAAGCTGAGGTTAGCCCTGCATGCATATACAGTATACTGGCTGGGTTAATCTTTCTCTCCAATTTTGCCTAACCCCATGCTTGTGCAATGCTAAGGCAAGGGTTAATCTATAATATATATAGTGATGCACAGCAGGTTAATTCTTATGCTATTTTTAACCTAATGTATGTTGGTGCAACTAACTGTAAGTGATAATGCAGTAAATGAAAAAAATAATACATTTTCAACCCTAGAACAATTATTTTTTTTATACAAGATAATAAAATGTCGACTTTATATGAAAATAAATGATTCGTTATTTCTTTTAACGGCCAACTTTCCAAGCCGTATAGTGAGGTATATGGTTGTATTACTTCAAACAATGCTATTATAGTGAGGACATGTATGTGATACATCACAACAGCATGGAGAACATTTTAAATTTCCGATCGTTTCAGTACATGTATAGGACGAATTTTCTGACGGCCAGAAAAATGGAAACCATGTCATTTTGCAAAAGGATGTTTCATATGACTTTCATTGGCGAATCACCAATAGAAACAACAACCATAGTTTCAATACCTCGTCTTTAATAAGATATTGTTCTTCTGCAAAAATTTCACGTTTCGTCGTGCATTATAGTTAATTATTCAGATTAATTATCTTTCTCCGTTCTTCGATGTTTGTTTTTCAACTCGCGAGTCTTACGACGATGCATTAGCAAGCCCCAATTGCCAAGGGAAATTTTTCGGAAAACTAAGAATCTATAGTGTGTGAGATGCCTTTCTAGTCAAATCTAACGCTGATGCAGCCCTTAATCATTATACACTTAAACCGTGCATTTGATTTCGTTGTGGCAAAGTAAATATCTCTAAGGGTCGATTTCCACTAGCCACATTTTCCAGAGATTCGCCTTCAAAAATCTGAACATGTATACAGGAAGGACGAAAAATCTAAATTGCGCGTTTTCAAATTAGAAAACTCCAAATTGCAGAAGCGAAAACAAAAATGGTCGGGAGACTATCAACTCTGCATTGCATATCAAACGCCACACTAATCCAGGCATTTCTAGTCCCATTTATATTTGAAGCACAAAGCAAGCAAAACGTGTGATGCATCCCAACAGCATTTGGTGCTCCTCGTTTGGTAAATATCTTTGCATGGGAATCGAGCTTCCTGCATATTCTTGCCGGGGCATGTTGTGTTGCACTCATTAGCAAAACTGTAGCATGTTCTCTTCGCAGTCCATTTTTTTATGCAATGGATTAAGCTGGAGGGACCAACCTGCCAAACACAGCTTAACCCAAATAAAAAAGCACGCATGCGTAATAGGGCATGCTATCGAAATGATTTTCGGAATGATTTTGTGCATGGGAAAAGAATTTTGGAGGTTTGCTCTGATTGATAGATCGGAGCAGTGATGAAGAACACTTCCGGTCATTAAATTCCGCTCGTAATACGAAAAATGATTGATCGCATGTTTCTATTAAATTTTGAGCTAATCGTGGCCAACAACGGCATGAAATCTGCAGAATTCTCTACATTTCTGTAGCAATAAAATGGAAGAATAAAGCTTCGATATCGTATGTTGGAGGATGCTATAAATTTGGTAACCAATTTTGACATGGGAAAAGTGAACAAATTACCTAAATTGCTTTACATTTTCACAAAATTAGTAAAGGAACATGATCACAGATCAGCTAACAACAGTTGAACTAATTTTATACAATAAAAAGAAAATTTATATTACTTGTACTATATCAAGAGATTTACCCTCATTGCAATTCTCCAAAAACAAATGTCATATATTTTAAGCGAAACAAGAAGGTTAAAAGACCCAATAGTTCTCCACTCATATAAAGTTGCGGAAAAACTCGTAAGTTGAACAATTTATACAGAACTGCATTGGTTTGTATACACCTTACGTATTAAATTTCGGTTATTTAGTAAACAGCTATGGGTTAATCGGGGATTCGGGGCAGATAATTATTTAGGACAAATCATAAGAAACAAAACCAAGAGTGAATCGTGGATAATATTAACAAATAATAGCAATTATCATATAGCTTATACAAAAGAAAGAAGTTTTTAACTTCCCCATGGCTTTTCCTTTAAATTTTCTTATTGTCCTGTTGCTCAAATAAGCTACTTTGGTACACAATTTAATTAGTACGTTCTGCAAATGACCACCTTGATTTCATTTTAGGGCCTAATATATAACACAAGCTACTATTAAAAAAGATTTTTCCCCCATGTCATATCTGAATTAAGCTTAGTACTCCTTAAACATGCGTACAAGCATCAACAAAAATGTTTTTCAGGCTAAATTAACGTCGAGTGAGAAACAGATCGATAGTAGAAGGATTATTAGGTTTTCTTTAATCTTGACGACGTTGGCAGCACTGTTTTTTTGCCAATGCGGTTGTGGTTGAGGTGCATACGACAATTTCATTAGAGGGATTGTGCACGCCTCCTTAATGCTAACCACATTGACAGCACTGTATGTTATTCCAATGCGTTCTCGTTAAGGTAAATCAGTTGACGGGGCATTAAGGGAGGCGTGTTCAATCCCTCTATTAGCTTAACGTGATACCACAACATCGTTGAGGAGCCTAACGACTTTTACGGCGCTTAACTTATTGATGCGCATGCGTATACTAGTGTGTTTATCGTTCTCGTTAAGATTAAAGGAAACCTGCTCAATTCCTCTATCATTTAAGCATATAGTGATGGTAAAATTGAGTTTAAACGGGAATTCCCCATTTATACATAAAAGCTGGCTGAGAGTGCAACTTCTAGGTGATTATAATACGGTACGAATAACTGGCTAAGAGAAAACAAATCATTTTCGTGTTGACTTTTATAATATAAATAACTTTCCCTTGACTATTCCACATTCTCCATGTCTGCGGAAATCCTGATCACATATAATTCCATCTGTTAGGTTTCCCTATGTCGAGCTTGTACATGCATGTACATTTGAAAATCGCCCAAGGAAGGAATGCGATCCGATTCTTGGTCCAATCATACGCCATGTACGTTTCCCTCTAGGAGATGTCCACAGACGTGATTGCTATGAGAAAGCACGCACCTTGTAGATATAAGGAAGACCGGTCCCATCCATGCATAAGATGTATTACTTCGGTCGTTGTAATTCTGTGTACATATTACACCGGTAGATGTGATAGCGGTGAGCGAAAAAAGTAATTATTGCGTCCATCCGTGTGACCAGTGACCGCAAATGAAAGGCGCTTTTCCCCGTGGCTCTAATTCCAGCTTTGATTTTTTTTCTTCCTTTTTTTCCTTCTCGGATATTTCCCATTCTCAGAGCCATTCTTTTTGTGCATCTTCAGCCCCACGCGATCTATCTCACAAGCCACCTCCATTAATCCCTCTATTTACACATGGAAGAAGCCGCGGAATTAAACAACTTCTATTGCTGCATCCTTCTCCAGCTTTCTTCCAATTGAATAGGATCGAAGAGGGAAAAAAAAAGCCACCGCAAACTCTTAAGAAATTGAATGAAGAATTCATATTATCCTTCTTAGGGGAAATAAATGAGATGAAAACAAACTTCCTCAATGGCACTGAACACGGGGAAGAGTGTGCACTCGGAAGTAGGGGAAAAAGCATGAGAAGGGGTTAAATGCACTGCAGGAGAAAAGGGCCACGAAAGATGGTCGATGTCATGACTATAATATAAGACAACATGTGCGCCATTAAGCAACTATAACCCCTTTTGTAACAGGGCTCTCTCAAAAATAAAATCTTCAGCATTCCAGTTTTTAAAATAATTTCCCTTGCCATTTTGACGTTCGAAAAGTTCTAATGTATGACAATATGCCTAACTTCTTGTCTTGTTGCTCAAAGTAGCTGTTTTAGAATGCAATTTACAATAGGCTCCTTTATGCGAGCGCTGTTAAGCACAAGCCTTCAACGCTTTTCTCGCGTAATTAGATGCGCTCATGAACAGCGCATGCGCACATCTAATTACGCGGGTATAAACGTTGCCAGATTGTGCTTAACAGCGCTCGCGTGAAGGAGCCTAATGTTCTGAAAATTATCAGCTGGAAGTCATATTGGTAACAAACAAACAACCATCATCAGGGTAGTCACAACATTTTCAATTTCCCTTACTTTTCCCTGACTAAAATCCAAAATTCCAAAACCAAAACTTACTCGTTAATGCATATTAATTTGATTGTCATAATGAAAAATAAAATAACAATTGCAATTAGAGGCTTAATTGGCAAAACCATAGATTTCGATACAAATCTAGCAGGATTAAAAAATGTTCCATGGGAAGGAAAAGTAAATTTGAATAAGGAATTTGGTGCTGTTGAATTTTATCAAATAAATTCCAAAGAATAAAAAATAGTATTATCAACCACAACATAAGTGCTCTTTGTATTTACAGAGGCATTTTGGTTTTATTTGGGAAAATTTCTCTGACCACTCACAAATTTCCCTGACGTTTCCCTAACTTCCATGACCACTTTTTTCTTTTGACTTCCTGAACTGTGGCCACCATGATTATAACATATTTTCGCCTTGTCATATCTGAGTTGAATATCATAATTAATTTAGCGAGTTTTTAATTTATAGATTAGCGAGTGTTCTTAATTATACATAGTTGCACGAGTAGACAAATTATTTTTGGTTAAAAAGCGTGTTAAAAACATATGTCGATTTTTACTTTAGGCAAATTATGTTTAAATGAAACATTTCTGTCTGCATGCAGACACTTTTTTGCAAAGTAAATAAAAAACATCAAGAAATGCATTTCTTGATTTTTATGATAACTAATAGTGAAAACAAATGTAATATTTATGTTTAATTTCACCGATTTTTACAGAATAAATAATTATTTCCATTACAATTTTAGGTTTTTCAGGTAGGCCTATGTGGGATCACTGTGTCTGCAAAGGTGGACAAAAAAGAAAGGAAGCAACCAATGTTGAATCGGTTATAAGGTTAAGATTTACCATCGCACTTGGTGCATGAACTTGCTAGACAAGTTGCAAATGCATCGAGCTCCACAATCCAAACATGGTGATTAATGATGTGGCGATGCCAGGTTCACATAAAGCCTGCAAACGAGGTTTTAACCCCAAAGGGCACCCACCCAAGGTTTGTCTTCTATACATTTTTTTTTCTGGATTGGCATGCAGTTTGGTAGTCATCCACTTTGCTTATATTTATAATGTACGCATGCAAAGCCAGAGGTTTACCATCAGAGAATTATACATGTACTGTATATGTGAGTTACCATCGCGTGATGTTAGTTCTACCAACCGGCTTGTCTATGGTAAATAATTACCACGAAAGGTGATGCGACAGTAATGGGTTGGCTTCAAAATAAAAGCAAAAAAATTAACGTCAAACGGAATTGATCAGGTTTTCTTTAATCTTGTCGACATTGGCAGCACTGTTTTTTGCCAATGCGCATGCGTAGAGACGACGTTAATGGGTTTTTGGTTGTGTGCAGACGACAATTTCATTATTTTAAAGTGAATATTTTTCCCATCCTTATTAAATTTGACGAGGTCACAGGATTTTATCCACTTGGCGCACAAGCGCAAATATACATGTGTACAAACTGGAATTTCCGATTTTATCTAAGACAGTGTCCCCACTATATATAAGATGGTGAGCATGTGGTGATATGGCGACTTTGTGGGATACGTTACATTGCACGTTGTGATCCTATTAATTTGCATGTACTCGTCTGATGCAACATGGATTAACCACCAAGTCGCCATCTCGCCACATGCTTCACAATCTTGGTGAGCACCTGCCTAGCTAAAACAAGACAGCTAGAAGATACATTATATAGTTATAGTGCCGTTTACTTTCATAAACGACATAAAAAATTGCCCTAAAGGTTTCGGAATGCCCAACTTCATACTAATGCATATTCAAGAGAGAGCATCATGAATCAAGAGTAAAGAGATTATTTTTATGATGTCAAGACGCCATGCAAAAAACAAGATTCACAGTAATTTACGATTTCTTGTAACTAGAAGCTCACTATCAGAAACCGGCGGGGTTACATGCAAAAAAACAGTATGCTAATTCTGCCTTTCTTAATTTGCATGGAAGAGACAGCTATACGTATACAGGATGGCCCACACCCAGTTTCCATTGTCCCGGATTTCAACTCTCATGATTCCCAGAATATTGGAATCCTCGGATGTTGGAGGCTATATGTTAGGGGCGATTACATCTTGTCCATGCATCATCACGAGATACCCCCCACGGCGTCCATGTTGACCGCATAGGTATTATCAAGTAATTGGTCCCTTCTGTTGCCGAAAATCAATCAGCAGACTGCTGACTTTTTATGCTCGCCCCTGCCTCCTATATATATTTCTGCCACGCTAGCATTCCAATGACCATTCTCTAGTCACGGCACGAAATGCAAGTAAAGAAATATTTTCACAACTGTAAAGCAACCAGCCATTCAAAAGCAGCCTTGTTTGCATTTAGATGACTAAGGCTTGCAGGGAATCTGCTAAAGAAAGCAATTGGACAATGTTCAGCCATTGTAGGATTTTTGAAAGCCACATCGAAGACAAATATATGGCAGAACGCATCCATATATACTTTTTTTTTATTCCAGAAATCTTTCAATGGCTCGGTTCGCCCATTTTTTTGTAATTAGGCAACATAAAAAGTAATTAGATGCACCGAGGAAACCTCAGGGCTGGAATAGTCATAAATAATTAAAACTTGTCTGGTATTTTGGGGTTCAACCATCAGCACGCATGCGAATCGATTGCATCTTCCCACCCAGATTGCAGTTTCGTCCGAATAAAAAAAAAATCTCTCAAAATGCGTTGCACATTAAATATCTTGACGCTGCATTATTCATGTTGTTGACTACATGTTATTGCGAGGATACCCTAGGACATGACACACTGTATGCAAACCTCGAGTTCTCCCCTCATTTTCTCCACTTTCAAGCATTTCATTATTAATTAATGAACGTGTTTAAATGAAACTCCTAACTAGACCCTTGGTGACCGCGCTTTTGCCAAGCGCTGATATATCCTGAAACACAAAGCCCTATAGCAATTGCACAAATTAGTTAAGAGGCGAACTCAAGTTGAATATAAAGCACTCTGATTAGTCAACGTCCCCCTTATCGTTACCGCAGCTTTTGATTGCATACGAACCTCTGTTTCTGGGCACTGCGTCAATTGCACTTACAATGTATATTATATATGCATTTTAAAAGATTTTAGTTATATCTTTATATATTTTGTTATCATGTACAATGCACAATACGGAATTGAAATACCCCTTAGCTTAAAAAATACCCTATGAAGTGTTAAAAGGGATGTTAGCTTTAAACCTATCAACTTTTTGGACGAAAAATGACAAATAATGCGCGAATCGATTTTGTTTTGTCTGCAAATTCATTAAAAAAACCAGTTACATTATTATATCTATGGGAAAACAAAAAAAATACCAAAATTGTAATAGCTAGCATATTCAACTCTAATCTTTTATATACATGTAGAATCAAAGGGTTGCCGATATACAGCATTATACTAAAAAGGTGACCCAAATTATGTCTACATTGGAAGAAATATAAAATCTCGAATGGATGAAAAAATACATTACTTTTTATACTTTTTCGTTTTATTTCTTTGTTTTTTACTTTCAAAAATTCAAATTAACGTCGATTTAGATGCTACGTCTGCAGCAATCGTTTCTGGTGAAAATGCTTAAGGTTTAAAATGTATTCAAATTTACATGAAGGCAACGAAAATCGTAAACTGGATTTAGGTCAATATAATATTGCAAACCCCACAACATCGAAACGTGATAACAGGAATTATTAGCATTTAAATATTAAATTATAAGTAACAAGCTTATAAAAAACACAAACAATAGCCAATTGAATGCTTGTACAAATGAATATTACTGGATTAATTCCAGTGATTCAGCTAATGTAAAATTATAGAGCACCGAAACTGATTAATTCAGGAGCAAGGGAAGGCAAAATAAACTATCCTCATATTTGCATTTATTTCGAGTAAAAAAAAATTGGATTTTTACTCAAAATTTGCTAAAAGGTACAACGTTTAATTTAATGCATTTTAAATTGCATAATACTAGATATTTACTTTTCCAGAATTATGCGCATTAATTTTTCATGCTTACCCTACAGGCTTTCTTTTGAATAACAATATTTCATTTCACTTAAGTATAAACTTCATCGAATCATTTGAGGAAACAAACAAGTTTTACTAGAGAAATGGAAAAAAAGCCAGCAGCCCATATATACTGTATATATGTACATGCATGTAGATGACAACTACATGTATCCTCCATTCGCAAGAATGGCATTGCCAGAAGTAATAGTAAACACTGACTGAACGGTTCCTCATATAGTTATGAACAAATGCACAACATCTAAGTTGGGCGATTAGTATGTCCTTCCAAGGGCCCAAGTCAAGAGGTTTCAATGCACCGCCAACCATGTTATTCTCAGCCCAAAGGCTTGCTTTGAATATTAAAAAATTACTTTTATGACGGGCGTTGCCTTTGTTTCGCTAAATAGCAATTGGTTTATTTCAAAGCCCAACATGACCATAGCTAAGGTAATTCACCTTAATTACCTACTCATTAGCGCAAACAGAGATTCCCCCGCAATCTTTTACGCATATTCGGTGGTACCCAATAGTCGAGGTCTTCAATGCCGACACACCAATTTCAGCGTGGATTCAGCAAGAGAATTCTTGAAAGCAAACAGGAAATGGATTCAGTTTTTAAATGGTACATATGTGCCCTCCATATGCTAATGCTGCCTAAAGTGAATGGACCCCATGGGTGTTGCTGAGAAATTAAATTTTGCGCAGCAGAAGCCCCTTTCTTGGAAGGCCTACGCAATATACAGCGCTTCTTACGGTTTGCATATAGATATTAAGCAAGGGGCTTTTGGGTACCAAGGGAGAGAGGATTAACTGGAACTGACTGCGAGGAAGTGAAGATACACTCGACAAAGGAAATGCACACGAAGACCAACGTTTCCGAACGTGAGAACAAGAGTTTTGGCAAAACTGAAAACTGCAGCAATTTGTGCTGAATCACTGGGTTTAACCGTAAACAACCGCCAGCAACAGGCGTGCCATATATGAAATATCTTAATTATATACAAAAGGATGTGTTCCGAATGAAAAATAGAACAGACTCAAGTATCAATAATTAAATTCGCTGATGCATATATGATGCCATTTTGTATGGAATTTGAAGAAAAAAAAATTAGCCCGACATACATTATAACCGTACGTTCATTCTAATAGTTGCCATAAATTTCATCTTCTGTCATTATGTACATTATATGTACATTATTCTGATAATGGGCTGTAAACGAGACTTCAATTTCAGTTATTTAAAGTGAGTTGATGATGAGTGCAACGTACTCTTAGGGTAAAAACAGCGTAGAACGTGGAATAGCATTGAGCATGGTATGGCCTAGCTTGAAATCAGCAGCGTTTCGATTGGTTTCCCGATGGCAGAAATTTCCAATTGACCAATCTAAACGTTGCATTTCAAGGCCATGCAATGCTCCATGCTATACGCTGTTTTTACTCTTATAGAGATCCTTAAAATCGTTTTGGCTTCTATTTGGTAAACATAAATAAACTATAATTTGATAAAATAGTAGTGATTTTTGTAAACAGCTGCTCACACCAATCCTTGCGTATATTCCACCATTTTCTCCATGTATACGTGTATGTCGCATGGACCATAATAAGTTTTAAATCTCAAGCGGTTTCATGGAGAAAACAGTGAGAATAATGAGATTATGAATTTGCTAATGAGACTAGTGAGACAAGCAATGAGGCCCTATCATTGGGATTTTATAAATGGGACTCTATATGGCATGAATCCCTTAATAATAGAGGGATTGAGCACGCCTCCCTTAATGCTCACCACATTGGCAGTACTGTATGTTTTTCCAATGCGTTCTCGTTAAGGTAAATCAGTTGACGGGTCATTAAGGGAGGCTTGCTCAATCCCTC
>JAQGCC010006024.1:0-10744 GCA_034698905.1 Xestoiulus laeticollis
TACACTCTATTCGGAAAACACTTATTAACTAGTTGGCTATTCCTATTGTTATTATTAAGTGTTAATTGTGTACTAGATCTATTATTCTCTATTTTTTTTAGATGATGTATAACCCAGTGAAATGGATGATTTCTATTTCTCAATGCATCACTCAATATAGCCAAATCATAATATTTAAATACTTTGTCAAAAGATAGCATTTTATTTTCTCTACAGAATCCAGTAATAGAGGTGTCTCTATTCAAGTGAAAAGCTGTGCGTATAGCACGATTAAAGGCAGTTTTCATAGGTATCAAATTGTTTTTATAAGTCGTACTCCAGACTACAATTCCGTATGCCATAATGGGAATTAATTTCGTCTTAATAATTATAATCATCTCTGTCTTATTAAGTATTTTGCTTATTTTTTTAAGCAAGTAAGTAATGCGATTTATTTTTTTTATCGTGTTGTCAATGTGTACTTTAAACTCAAATTTAGAATCCATAGTTACTCCTAGAATATTAATTGTATCCTGACTATCATTATTTTTTTTGTAAATGTTTATTTTTGTAGTTTTTAACTTGTTAAGTTCCATATTGTGATTTGTATACCATTTATCCATCATTATCAAGTCTCTATCAAGGGATTTTATAGTTTCATCCATATCGACTACGTCAGTTATTCCAGTAATAAAATTGTCATCTACATAATTATATATTACGTTTTCATATTTCAGGTTAATCAAATCAGCTGTAGCCATAGCATACAGATAAGGTCCCATTATGGAGCCCTGGATTACTCCTCGGGTTAATTTATATTTTTTCCCATCTTCATCATTCTGGAATCTAATTTTTCTATTCAATAAATAACTTCTCACCAGATTCAAAGCGGATTCATCAATACCGACATCATACAAAGATTTCAAAATGTGTTCATGTGAAGGCGTATCAAACGCCTTCGTAACATCCGTTTTATAAATTATAAATATCTTTTTTAAATCAAGGGCTTTAATAATCTGTTCATAAATTGTGTAAATAGTAAAAATAGCGATTTTCTGTTCTAATTTACCCAACTCACGCTTAGGTATATATCTGGAGTTTTGGTTGATCTCGGGTTTTTCTCGAAAATAAAAACCTAAAAGAACAATAGAAAAAAATTCTCCCGGTATTTATATTATACGAAAGCATAAACTTACCATTTACGATGATAGTCAATGTAAAAGTTTGATTTGATCTTTGCACAAGTAGGCTTAAGACGCTAGACGAAAATCACCACTGAATCTATGAAAGTTTTTAACTTTGATGAACTCCAAGCGTTCCATAATTCTAACCGTTTAATCCTTGAATTTCACTGCAGTACCAATAAGTAAATATAATATCCGAGGCCTACACATCGAATTATTACGTACCGTTGGGTCGTGCTTCAGAGATAAAATTATTCCTTTAAATTTGTTCAAATCTGGGATTCTACAAACTTTATTGAACCTCGGAAGTCATTCCTTGTAGCACTGCTTGTAGCGAATTTCCTTGCACTATATGAAGTATCTGACAGTAGGCTTACTACATGTACATGTACATTACACAATTCCGATTTGGGAATCAGTACATGCATCGATCAATTATCCGATGGCACAAATGAAAAATCTGATGATGATGATGATGTGCCCCTTTAAATCTGTTCTTCTGTATGCCAGCTTGAATTGGGTATTCGATCACAATACAAGGAATACCGTGTATTACAATACAACTTGAAAGTCAAAGCATTTTAACCATTACTTTAAAAAGTGCCATAACCTTTCAAATTTGGCGCCCAAAACACGTGCGCTGTTTGCCAAACTTATGTTTTTGGTTGTCCGTGTCTCAACTTTACATTCCGTGAAGAAAGATTTTCATCTTAACCTCGCGTGATAATTTGAAATTTAAACCTATTTTTATCGATAAATGCATTAAAATAAAAATTAAAAAAGCATCAAACTAACCACCAAAGAACATGTCCAAACTAATTTCACGAGAGCCCACGAAAATGCACTTCCGACTTTCTCCCGCTGGTTCTCAGTACTAAATTAGTACTGCCTCAATCAACGTCCTCTACCGACGATTTGAGAAATCAAAATAGCAGATATTGAAAAAACGTGACCGGAGGAATCTTGAGGAATTTTTTTGAATATAAAAATGATAATCACAAAATTTCCGCTTGCCTCCGGCATTCAAAAGGTAAAAATTTGTATAATTGATATTAGGCTAAAATGAAGTCTGACCTTGGACGACAGACCGGCATGGAATGTCATGTTGATAATAACCTAATTGATTAACCTGGAATGCCACGGGTGATTCGCCTTTATTACAATGCGCCATTTACTAAAATTGCATTAATGAATTCAATGCGTGAAAGTTCAAAGGTCACGGAAAATGAAATTATAACCGTCCTTGATGGGGTCGAAGGCTAACCGCGCTTCTGGCAATTAATTGCGAATAGGCCTTAAAAAAAATTAGCCTATATTCGTCACGCTTAAAATGCTGCTTTGAAACTTGAATTAGCGTTTTATTAGCGAATTACAGTATGTATTTTGTTGAAAGTAAAACCCTAGAAGAAAACTGAGTATTTGATTGATATACATGTACATGTACATGTATCTTCCATCAAACTCATTGATTCTACATGTACAGTACAATGTACATAATATCCTGAATGATGCACATGCTAATTTGTGGCTTAATTTTTAATTTAAACGGCGATTAAATACATGTACATGTACATGTAGGCCCTATAATGAGTTGGAAATTATACAAACTACATGGATAAAGTTAAATTAATAAATAATTAAAAAATAACAATGAAATTAATTCAATTCAACTCAATCGGTATATCCTAGAGCAGTGGTTCTCAAACTTTTCACCACGGCACCCATGTCGGGCTAAAAAAATGTGTGGCACGTACAGTTACATGTAGCCTTAAAGCGGTTTAAATACAAAGAAAAATCGGTGCAAATTTTTCTTAATTTCCTGGTGTTGCCATGTTATGAAAACGGATTCTACAGTTAAATTGCTAAATCTGCTTAATATACATGTATTGCGCTGCTGCACCCAGTTTGAGAATTAACCGCAGCCCTAGCTAGAGCAGCCGGGGTTCTCAAACTGAGTGCTGCGACATTAACAAAACTTGAAATTGAGCATTAAATTTGTACTGTTTTTTCTTCTTTTCTTAAGCATTCAAGCTGCTTTTATAAGTTTAACCCACTCTACCATCGTCATTGGCCAAAATGTTTATATAAACCCATAGATAGGATATCGCATCTGAATTAGAGGGCTTATTGAGCAAGAAAATATTTCATTGCATATTCATGTACATACTGTATATGTAACATCCGAAAACAGGTTAATAACTAATGCAGTTTTGCGTTTTCTTACACGCATTAATCTGAGCATCTCTCTGTATGTACATGTAACTCATAGGTGCTTCATTGTGCACGTTGCTACAGTTCGGCAACATCATTAAATGCAAGTATAGATTTAGGGCCTGTTGCACCAACTGAGGTGAAAATCTAAGGTTTACTAACCTCGGGTTAAAATATAACTCCTGGTTAACCTCCAGGTTAGCTGTATGTGTTGCACCAATTAACCCTTGATAAAACAACCCAGGGTTATAGAACCCATGTTCCAACATGCAGAAAACAAAATGGCCGCCATATAATTCTAGAATATTAACCTGAGGTTAACCCTGCCTACTCGCTGGGTTAACCTTTCGCTAAATTCTTCCCTAACCCACGCTTGTGCAATGCAATGGTGGGTTAACCTAATGTTACCAGAAGGTTAACCCTAGGTTATTTTTAACCTCTGTTGGTGCAACCGGCCCTTACCTAACATTTTACCATAGCAAATACATTGGCCGAGTTAAATGCAGTTTTGAATTAACAATCACATTTAGGAAGTTTTCATCGTTAGTACAGCACGCACTCCCATAGGGTCATTTCGAAGTAGTCTGGGCTCTATTCCAGCAACACAATTAGGTGCAAAAGTCATTCAGGAAGCAGTTACCAGAGCAGGTACTTGATTTTTAGTTAAACTTGATGAGCTTAAAGTAATAATTCTTGACAGTTATTGTTGGTAAATACCAGGAATTTCCAAAGAAGAGGTTAAAGAAGTTTACATGGGCAATGTCATACAAGCAATGGAAGGCCAGTCACCAGCAAGACAATCTGTGATATTTGCTGGTAAACATTCCAACATTTTATGCATTTGTTATGTAATTATTTTTCTCCACTACATATAAATGTTCTTTATATCAGGTCTTCCTACAACAACGGAATGTTCAACTATTAATAAAGTATGTGCTTCTGGAATGAAATCAATCATGTTAGCAGCACAGAGTCTGATGTGTGGACATCAGGTAAATGAGATGAGGTTAGCCACCTTTTAAAAGCCAGTGTTAAAATTACCGGTTTTTAATATAATGACTATAAACCACTTTTGGACTCGTAGCTTGATTTGAGAAAATGTGTTATAAATTTTAGTCCACATTTATTTTTCTGCTTTTCCTTCTTCCCAGAATTAGAAATATATTCGTACAAAATGATGTAGAAATGTATAAATTGTTCCGAACTGTCGTATTTCAGGATGTTATGATTGCCGGAGGAATGGAAAGCATGTCTAATACTCCATATTATTTAGGAAGAGGTGAAACTCCTTATGGTGGTCTGAAACTAGTGGTAGGTAAATACATGTAATGTCTCGAAATGTTGGCCCTATCGAAGCGTATAACTTTACAAAATGTTTTCTAGGATTCAATCGTTTTTGATGGCCTTACAGATGTATACAATCGCATTCACATGGTAAGCATAGTCAATTATATAAGCGTTTTTTTGTCGAGTAGGGAGAGAGATAGAGTAACTCTGAACATGGAACATTGTTTCAGGGCAACTGTGGGGAAAACACAGCTAAGAAACACAATATAACCAGGGATCAACAAGATGCATTTGCACTCAACAGCTACAAACTTAGCGCAGCAGCTATTCAGGCTGGCATTTTAAAAAACGAAATTGTTCCAGTAACCATTCCAGGAAAGAAAGGTCTATTTCACAATTGTTAAAAAAGGGGGATAATATGGGCTGTCAAATGCATTTCTGACAATTTTATTCTTTCCTAAAACCAGGAAAGCCGGATATTGTAGTCAGCGAGGACGAGGAATATAAAAGAGTAAATTTCGAGAAATTTAAAACGCTACCAACAGTTTTTCAGAAAGAAGGAGGTAAGATTATTGGTAAAGCTGGTAAACAGACTTCGACTACCATCACGTCATGTGAACTCATGAGAAGGCGTGAACTTACATTTTTAACCGTGATATCGTGCAATAAACCAACTACTGTCCCACATGGATTTTTACAACATAGTCCAAAAAAAAGTTAAAAAATGGAACTTGAACGAGATAGATATGATGTGAAGACGTGATGTCACCAAATTTGTAGGAGCACCAGAAAACAAAAACGTGACAGCATGTGTGGGCCAGATTTGTGCTGTGAGGAGAGTGATGTTATAGGTGTGAGCCAGGTAGGCCCTATATACGTCGACCATCATCGGACCAAGCTAAACAATTCTTAAATAATATATTTTACATTTTTATCTCATATTCGAGCTCATGTGACGTGAAGGTAGTCACCTTAAGGTTCGCTACTTAAAGGGAGTGCTATTTGCAGGTAAGCTAGTTCTGTAAAATTGACCATGCCTTATTAGGATGCTATTTACAGGTTTTGCTGTAATGCTCAAGTTTAACCCACAGCGCATGGCCAATTTATAAAAAAAAAATATTTCTTATGATTAGGAACGATCACGGCTGCTAATGCTAGCACGCTAAATGACGGTGCAGCAGCAGGTGTGTTAATGACTGGAAATGCGGTCAAAAGATTGAATGCTAAACCGATTGCACGCATCATTGGTAAGGAGAGAAAAAAAAGCAGAATATAATTACAAATAGTATTCTCAGGAATTTAGTTATAGGTACAGTGCATTGATACTTGAATTCTTATTAAGGTTTTGCTGATGCAGCGCTTGATCCCATTGATTTTCCCCTTGCACCGGCCCATGCAACAACTAAGGTAAATAACCTTACCATAGTAGATACATTAGTACATGTATATAATTTTTGTTTTCAGAAGTAATATCATCATTGCATACTCGCATATCCTAAACTTAAGTATCTCGCTTACAAAACTGCAAATTAAATAGTTCAAACTGACCTTTAACTTGCTGTTCATATAGCTGCTGGAACAGACTGGCGTTAAAAAAGACGACATCGCTCTTTGGGAAATCAACGAAGCATTCAGCGTGGTTGTTTTGGCAAACATCAAAGTCCTTGGCTTGGATCCATCCAAAGTGAATGTCCACGGAGGAGCCGTCAGTTTGGGGCACCCTATAGGGTAAGAATATAGTTTGCACTCTCTCTAAAATTATAAACTTTACGGACATATTTCCATGAAATGTAATATACATATGCATAAACAAAAAATTTAAACAAATAATAGAATATTTATGTTAGGTCCTCGTATAATTCATTTGTTCCTATCAGTTTCCAAAATTAAATTAAAAAATAATTTGGAAAAAACAGGCTTATGCTGGTATGCAAATCTCTTAAACAGCATTGTAACTGATGTCTTAAAAATAAAGTGATTCTAAAAGTTGGAACCGCTTACCATTTTTCACCATGGCCGGATAGTGTCACATTATCAGCACTTATATTTTCATTGCAGAATGTCCGGAGCACGTATCGCTTATCACTTGGCTCACGTTTTGAAACCTGGTCAAAAGGGTTTGGCATCTATCTGCAATGGCGGTGGTGGATCATCAGCCATTCTCATCGAAAAGTTGTGAGTCAAACGTTCATGGTAGATCTACAAACTTTGCATCAAGTTTCATTATTCTCAATAAAATATATCCTAAAGAAAAATGTTAGTTGTAACAAAAGTAAACATTATATTTGCGGTTATAAATCGCAAAACAGAGATTTAGATCGCCTAACAAGTACAAGAAATTATTGAGAATAAAAAGTGATAATGTGACGCTCTTTACTGTCGTTGTACAAATCATGTAAAAACACCAAATTCTCACACAAGAAATATAAATCACTGCCTTACTAGGAGTCCTGAATTACCAGCGCCAGATAAACTTCCTACATTGACTCTATTTACAAAGCATCCTTGCCAATTGTGCGACGAGGCAAAAGAAGCTTTGGCACCTCTGAGGCATCATTTCGTGTTGAAAGAAGTGGATATCACAAAGCCGGAAAATGGACGCTGGCATGGTTTATATCGTTACGAAATCCCTGTGTTTCACCTCGAAGGAAAGTTTCTTATGAAGCATAGAGTCGACCTAAGCCTTTTAGAAAAAGAGTTAATGAACTGTAAAAACAGGAGTTCTTAACTAGATTAATATGACTAGAATTGATTACGTTTTCTATAAAACAATGTCTTAAAGAATCTTTTTTTTTTCGTCTAACATCTCTATTTAGCGGTATCTACACATGGTTTACCATGCACCATGGAAAAACTGTTGAAACACACCGTAATAATTTAAATATGATAAAGGTGCTGCAGTCAACTTTTTTAACTCTAAGGGCCGGTTGCATCAACAAAGGTTAAGAATAACCTAAGGTTAACCTGCTTTATAAGACTAGGTAAACCCACCCTTGCATTGCACAAGCGTGGGTTAGGGATAAATGGAGCGAAAGGTTAACCCTTAGGGCCGGTTGCACCAACAAAGGTTAAGAATAACCTAAGGTTAACCTGCTTTATAACACTAGGTTAACCAACCCTTGCATTGCACAAGCGTGGGTTAGGGGAAAATCTAGTGAAAGGTTAACCCAGCAAGTAGGCAGGGGTAACCTCGGGTTAATATTCTTTTTTGAATTTTGTTCTAGAATTTTGTTTTCTGCATGTTGGAACATGGGTTCTATAACCCTGGGTTGTTTTATCAAGGGTTAAGGGGGCTTCTACGTAAGAATTCTCCATTGGAAAGGGTATGGTTGAAAGCCCCCTTAATTGGTGCAACACATACAGCTAACCTGGAGGTTAACCAGGAGTTATATTTTAACCAGAGGTTAGCAAACCTTAGATTTTCACCTCAGTTGGTGCAACCGGCCCTAAAAAATGACGAATAATTTTTTTTTCAAAATTACTGAGGGAATGGTTTGAATTCTCGTGAAAAAATACATATGAATCAATGATGGATTTTACGAAATATTTTAACCGATTGTTTGATCTGAAATTTTTAAGTTGACCGTAACATCATTATCAGTGGAAAATTTGGAAACATAAATAATAAGAAAAATAAGAGAAAATGTCAAACGTTTTTTTCGATAATAAAATCATTGCAGTTAAGAATACTAAAGCTGACTAAATGGTCACTAAGTGCCATTATTGTTCGGATTGTTTTCTTTCCCAGCAGCTTGGCGTGCAAGCTGTTGAATTTGTTCCGACGCCGAGATGACTTGATTTTCCAAGTAGTTGGCACTATTTTCTTCAGTCGCCTCCAAGAAGTACCTTGGGAGTATTTATAGGAAATTGGGTTATACCTTTAACTTTCAACTTTGTAAAAATTCTTTTTCCTAATAATAGTCCTTTTGGAGAGAGAAAGAGAAATGTTAGCCTTACCTATAATTTACCATTATTCCACAAGAATTACCAAGGCCTCTTGGTGACTGATCTGCTTTCCAATTTAATCGCCACATCACAGCTCCATTCTTTAAGTGAAAGTTTGCTGGAAAAGTAACAATGGTTATATCTACCAGAACGGATATAAATTTCCATGTAGTTGTAATTATAGCAACATTACCAACACTGTCCAAAGCATAACCCCGTCGTTTTTCTAAGTACAGATAGCGACAACACAGTCGCATAAATGGCAATTCCAACATCCTTGCAAGCGCTTCATCCTGGATCCAGCCATTAGTCGAAACTAGCTTCTTAAGTTTTGGAAGTACTTCGTCGCAGGTGCATTCCAATTTCTCCGAAAGACTTTCCAGTTCTTCCGTGGTAAATACGAAGGCATTGTTCTCGGCTTCGTAATCGGCTGGAAGTGACGCCAATTAAATTCGATTTAATTCGTTACCCTGCAGTCAGAATGTAATATGTCATGTGGCAGGGGGCAAAGTGCCAGATTTTTACGGGGAAGAGTATACGGTCGTGGCCGCTTATTGGGAGAACTATCCTAGCAGTTTTTTTTTTTCTAAATTATGTTTTAATTTAATTTTGGAAACTGTTAGGAACAAATGAAATGTACGAGGACCTATCATAAATATTTTATTATTTGTTTAATTTTTTTGTTTATGTCTATGTATATTACATTTCATGGAAATATGTCCATAAAGCTTTCCAGACCATCTACAATTAGAAACTTTACATAGATTGTACTTATCGAAAATGTAAAACTCACATTTCTCTGCCTTTGCCATCTCGACAAGTAGCCACTTATGGAAACCTGGAATTGGCGAAAGACTTGAAAACTGACTAATCTTAGGGAACTCCGATTGCAATTCTTTGACGACTCTCTTGATTAGATAATTCCCAAGTTCAATTCCACTTAAACCTTAATAAGAGAAATTTATTAAGACGCAAAAGTGGTTACAAAATTCTAATTGGGAATATTTAAGTGTTACCTTTTTGTGATGTTGTAATAGAATAGAAAATGGCGGTGGTGATCTTCTGCGCATCTTCGCCCATGGGTGTGGCATTTGTAAATGCATCAGCTTCCGAATGCATACGCGGATGAGCAACAATAGATTGGATTGTCTTGGAAATTTCGGTGGTTAACGCCGTATGTAAAACTACAATGGGCTCCCTAGGCATGCTACTATGAGTAAACACAAAGCACCGCCTGTATGGCCCGACCCTCCTTTTTAGGTCGGTCCAGTTACGAATGGGGTGCACTGCTTCGTAATCCGAAACCTAAAATGTCATCTCAATGTTAATCGTTCAGTTTATAATGTAATTTTCTACAATCGTCTACTTCACCTTTTGTAACATGTCGCATGAAGATTGCCAGGTAACACGCTCCAGGGTCAAAAATCCAACAGAAAACCAAAGAGTCAGCAGATCTTTCAGTGTGACACTGAGTGCTCTGAGATGTGCATTTTCTGCAGCATCCCTTTCAGCAGATTCCAAAATAGTCTATATGGGACGAAGGAAGTGCATGTAATGTACAAAGTTTTTTTTTTACGTCTGCTCGTAAGTAAAACAAAGATGTCAGTATAAGAATCCTGTTTACGAAGTATGCTTGAGATTCATGTTTTCTGTAATACTCACTAAAACATCCGTCCTCATGTCAACCAAAAATTTGACTCCATTCTCCAGCCGCCCAATTTGACTGAAAAGCCAGTTGTATTTAGGTGACAGTGCAGACCGCAATTTTTCTTCCAATTTAAGCGTAACCGTTGAATCGGCACCCTTGAAAAGAAACGAGGGTGATTGTCGCAAATTCTAGCTTGCACTAAACAACAAACAGCTTATCTTAAGAGGGTTTCATACCAAAATAAGCCTTTTTTTTTAAATTATTTTTTTATTTAATTTTGAAAACTAATAGGGACAAATAAGATGTACGAGGACCTAGCATAAATATTCTATTTTTTTTAAATTTTTTGTTTATGTATTATATGTTTATGTATGTATATTACATTTCATGAAAATATGTCCATAAAGTTTATTATTGTAGAGGGTCTGGTAAACTTTACGGACATATTTCCATGAAATGGAATAATATACATATATTTAAACAACATTTT
>JAQGCC010006025.1:0-10740 GCA_034698905.1 Xestoiulus laeticollis
CATTTTGTAAGCCATCTGTATTCAGGTATGCGAACGATCAGCCTAATAAACGTATGCGGTTTAATATAATAGGATTTCATTATGGTCATCACTTTAGCTGAACCTTCATATAGCACACCCAAATGGGGTGTGCTAAATCTGTTTATGCATGCAAAGGTTGGTATATTGGCCACTGCATGAGCTTTTTCTAGTTTCAAGTATTATTGTGAGGAAACGCCATTTGCTTTCTATGAAATATGTCCAAAGGGTATTAAAGTTTGGAAGTGAATATCTTGAGTAGCCTAGTGTGTTTAGTTGTGTGATGTTTAGATTAAGCAGAGGTAAACGGTATTAATCATTTTCCCCGTTCTTTTATTCAAAGGCTTTTCAGGTATATTAAGCCAAAAGGTGAGTGTGGGAAATACCTTTCCTAATTCGGGTTTTCTACCAAAGGAATTCCTGTACATGAGAGGTATAAGGCTGGGTCTAATTAAGGGCCTTCATTTAATTACCACCAGTGGCTTTCATGCAGTTAATGTTTAATCCACACCTGCAATAAGAAGCATGCGTTTTTTTACATATATTTGAATATGCACTCACGAAGTAGCCTATATTTGGAGACTTTTCTGCCAGTGTGAAATTTTCTATTCCCATAAGTTTGGATCCTTGAATTTCTGTTAGTTCATCTATTTGGAGTGTTTTTACTGTTACAAAACTGTCACAGATGTTTTAAGACAAACAATATGCATGCAGTACAGCATAGGTTATACATCCATGTATGTATCCTCAATCTGTTCCGCTAATCCGACGTTTTCTGATATTTCGGCAGTGCTTGGTCCCATATGGTGTCGGATTAACGATATCATACTGTAGTTTTTCTTACGAATTAATTTTATGTAAAAACCAGACATTTATAATTTCGCATTTCCAATTTCAGCATTTTCCATATCGCACCATATCGTTGTAGAAACACGTTAACATTTTCTGATTTTTTTTTTATTCCATATGTTAATTTCACTTTTTTACGATTAACAAAAAGCAAATTAATTAACTTAATTTAAATGCTCCAAAATGTAAGAATTTTAAGACTTTAAAAAAACATGCCAACAAAAACTTTTTTTTAAATTAAATGCGCCTTTACCGAATAATGAACTACATGTAATGACTTATGAGCATTTACCAGGACATAAAAACTTGTCATGCTAATTCTTAAATATTTGGATAGTGAAATAAAGCATCATTTTAGACTAGTTTTACATCATAGGTGACTTTCTCTAACGGTATCTCAGACGTTGTTTAGCCTATATGTGCACTGGTGCTCAAAAGAAATTAACTCACAAACGTAAAAACAAAAGAAAAAACATCTGTGTCACTGAAATGGTAAGAGACAATACAAATACTGGTCACAAAATTTGGTCACTGTATGCAGGTGGCATACCAGAATAAGCCTTTTTTTCTAAATTATTTTTTTATTTAATTTTGGAAGCCGATAGGAACAAATGAAATGTACGAGGACCTAGAATAAATATTCCGTAAAGTTTACCAGAGCCTCTACAATTATAAACTTTACAGACATATTTCCATGAAATGGACTATACATATACATACAAAACAATTAAATAGATAATAGAACATTTATGCTAGGTCTGTATACATTAATAAGCCTATATAATCATGCAATCAATTACAATTAAAAATAAATGTATAACACTGCTGACCATTTGATGATTATTAATGATGTAAATTATTATTTATTCTCAGGCCAGTTATGGAATCGATTATGGTGTGGTAATTTTAGTTGGTCTTTTTTTGGTAATAAAAATGACGTCATTTTTTGATGATCAAAATAACGTCATTATTTGGCCATTTTTTTGGTCATTTTTAGTTGGTCATTATTTGGTCAAAAAACGACGTCCGTCATTTTTGGTGATAAAAATACGTCATTTTTTGGTGAATTTTTGGTCATTTTCAATGTTAGATGCGTTTTTTGAAAAAATGACCAAAAAATGATGTCAGTTTCACGTCATTTTTGTTTCGCATTGTTACTTGGGATGAGTGTAAACTTATTGGCCCTAACTATGACACCAAGTTTGTGATCTATTGCAACAGCCGCTTGTGCCAACATTTTGAAAAAAATTGCACCCAACATCCCTTTTTGTCAATTAAATTGGTTGAAGTAGGCGGCTGACACCTGGCTTGTCTCCCTTAAACCCCTGGCACAGGGTGACTGGACAGGTAGAAATTAAAAGACGGTTTTGCAAGGAACACACATGCAAAATGGCATCTTTCCCATACTTCCTGGCCATACCAGAGTCAATCAGCAAACACACCGCATCATTTCCACTAGAGGTTTTTCGTGCTCAGTTACACCGTTCTGCTGCAGTGTGTGTGGCAAACGTGTACTACTGCTGTATCCATCATTTTCAGAAAAAGTCCCGTAGCTCAAAGTTGACGTATTCCTTTCCTTCCTTTCCATTGTAGGATCGGAGTATCTTCACGTCACGCTCGAACCTGACCTTCATCGTCTTGATGTAGTCCATGACGTGTCCGGTGACCTGCGCCTTCGATTTGCATAGCTTCACCACCGTACACTTGGTTAACTTGACGATAAGCGTCAGGAAGTAGCGGTTCACATAGGTAGGAATGAACTAGGTCGAGAGGCTGTGTAGTTGTGGACTTGCTAGGCGGAAACACGCCAGTTTCCCTTGGGAGCAGCACTCGCATGCCTTCTAACTACTTGGACTGTGAGATTGAGACTGTTGACGAGCTTGTGGCAAACCGACTTTCGGATGGCTTCCGGTTTTTGATGACCGAAGCGCCTATGCCATACTTCTATGTAGGTAGCATTTTCTGCGAGCCTTGTAAACTCAACATCGTAAACCGTTCGGAGCTTGTAGAGTTCATTCTCCAGCTGTGCTTCCGAGATGGTGATATCGGCGGCAATCCCATCTGCAGGCCTTGTTGTGATAATAGCTACGTCCTTCTGGAACTAGACTGTTTTGTTGTTGAAGACCAGTTTATGAACGCTGATGAAGCACTCTGCCAATGATGGCATGAATAGCACTCAGTTAGCCGTAGACATTGCACTTTGCCTGAGTGCAATCGGCAGCAAAGCACACCAGAACATATCCCTTTTACAGTGGCGTGTTTGCCGTCAGCGGCGTTACTGTGGCCAGGTGATGGCTGGTAGCTATCAAAAACTTCCAACTGTTTGTCTTGTGACTCGTTGTGCAGTCTACACACCAAACGTCTGACCTTTTAAGGAGTCCAGTTGACAGAGCAGATTGGCATGCGAAACCAACATGCTCAGCAGATGCTTTTGATGTTCCAATGGTTAGCTTCGGTACTGGTGGTATTCTTCACTCCAACAGTCGGCTGTGGCGTATCAGTACCTCTTGCACTCTGCTTTTCACCATTGGTCTCTTGTTGCTGCTTCCTGACTCTGCCCCCTCTGCGGTGCTGGCGCTGTCGATGTCTGGCTTACGGGATGTTGCAGTTGCCTGCCGATCTTGAGCTTCGAGCTCCAGCATCTGTCTGCCATAGTCACTGCTGAGTTGGGCTGGATCTGTCATGTGCAGGGTGGTCACAAATGGTTTCCAGGAGTCGGGCAGGCCACTAAGGGTGGCAGATGACCTCATCGTCACCTATTTTTACCCCTGCCAGCTTCAGCGGATGTGATGGATCGCATGTTTGGACTTGTTATTATTTCTCCTCCGTATTTTCCCTTGAACACACTCCGTATTTGGTAGGCACACGTCATGCCCTGTATGTGGACCTTCTGGTCTGGGGCAATGAAGTTGCCCAAAACACCGACGACTTCCGGTTTCTTGCTACAAACTCTGGTTTCTGTTCTCACCTTGAGCAAAATGAACTGGATGTCGTTCTGCCACTTTAGGTAGTCGGTCATTGTCACCAACTCGAAGCCATACTTTGTATGTTTCCTTGATCTGGCCTTGCCGCCATGGCTGTATATCCTTTTTTGAGTAATAATTAAATCCGCACACAAAAAATACAGCAGTTCTCTGAAAGGTGATTCCCAATAGTTAAAGTTCAACTAAACTCAAAACCCGAACTGAAAGTTTTTTTGTTGTACAAATTGTAGGCATTCAAACTGACAGCCTCTATAGTCAAATGTCCTTTGTTCCAAAATTTTATCACAAAACTGATTAATTTATTATACTTGCAGCAGTAGAGGGTGGTGGTCCCATAGCCTGTTCAGATCCGTGAACACACGAGTTAAATTGAAAATAATATTAGTTTTATTTACCTATTGAAGCCATGATGTCATCAAGGTCATTGGACTCCGGCCAGGCAATTAGCTGAGGCCGAAAAACAGTACGACCTTGGAGTGCCGCAATGAGGTCGAATTCTAACATGACCATTGCCTGATTAGCTTTATTCGGGGTTAATTTTTTATAACTCAACAACTGTGTAATGATCATAGTATGTAGACACTGGTCTCCTCGGAAATCCGGATTTTGCTTAGGACCGATCTCTTGTCATAACGCCAATGTGGGGGTCCATTTTGGAAGTCATCATCTGTAGCCCATTCGCACTGGGCCAAATTTGTACGTATGGGCATGATGGGCACGTGCCCATGGGCCCACGATTTTACATGCATATTCAATGCAAATGTGGCGGCGGTGGCCTCTTTGATCTTAAGGCCTCAAAGAACCGTCCCCTTTGTCACATGTACATGTATATTAAAACAGTAAAATTGTCCTAATTGTCACAAAACGCTGAAAATTAGTTAATCTTGAGGTGGTTTTTAGACTGGTTTGATTTTTGGACTTTGGAAATGGAATTTTACTCCAATCACCAAAGGGTGACATATACAGTATACTGTCCTCAGACCTCAGTTGTAAGGATTTCTTTTCTAAAAGTATTGTATGCCAGTTGCCATGCCATGATTTAATGAAGTTTTCATCCTACCTAAAAGTAAGTTTTTTAATAATTTATTTAATATAATGTCACAGCTAGGTATCCCAGCCATTTTTAGGAATAAAAATACAGTAATTATAGAACATTTTCTTCAAAAATATAGCAGGTATCCCAGCCACTTTTAGGGATGAAGCTTTTTAGCTTCATCGAAGCCACTTTTAGATTAAACTTTATAATTTTTTAAAAGTTAAAGGTGACTTTTTTAATGTATACTATAGTATTTTATATTTAATTCGCATTTATGCTAAAATTAAGACAAAATTTACTGTGTTTTTAGCGCATCAGATTCGTAATTTGTTAAAAAAAAAGAATTTGAGTCCCTATTTAAACTTTTTAAAATGGCTCCTATCCCCCTTACAGGGGGAACTGAAAAGGCGTGACTAAAATGTCCCGTCCCATAACAGGGGGGCCAGGGGCCTTCCAGGGCCAGTTATTAATCAGTTTTAAACTTATTCAACATGCTGTTCCAAACATGCTTTTATCATAAAATGCCCAATTTTTTTGCAGATTCCGAATCTGCACTAAAACACAGCAAATTTGTTCTTAATTTTGGCATTTTTTAATCATAATGTTTACATTAATTACACAATTATTCATAGGGTATTTAGGAAGTTTTTAATAATATTTAGGACTATTTTAGGATTTTCAGAACTTGTTTGTCACTCTGGTTATTTCAATCCTGTGCAAAAGTTAATGAAAATATAGGAAATATTGCATATAGGACGACATAAAAATATAGGAATTGTAGCACAGGATGGTAAACACTTTTTTATATTCAATATTTATAGGACTTTATATTTTTAATTCGCATTTATGCCAAATTTAGGACAAAATTTACTGTTTTAGTGCATCAGATTCGTAATTTAAAAAAAAAAGAGTTGGAATCCCTATTTAAACTATCAAAAAGGACTCCTAGCCTTTTTACAGGAGGACCATGCAGGGGCCTTTCAGGGCCAGTCCTTAATCAGTTTAATACTTATTCAACATGCTATTCCATACATCATGCTTTCATCTTAAAATACACAATTATTTGCTTATCTGCATCACTATAATAGCAAGAATTTTCTTGTCTGGCCTTCTTCATACGTTGTTTCGCAGCGCATTTAAGCAGTTATCATAACTAGGGTAACTTTAAGTTTTAAAATTTTATTTTTACAACAATTAATTGATTATTCAGAGGGTATTTAGGACATTTAGGACTTGTTTGCCACCCTGAAATTTTATAGCTATGGATGCAGATAAGCAAATAATTGTGCATTTTATGGTAAAAGCAATGGTTTTATCATAAAATGCACAAATATTGGAACTGCATGCAGAATAAGTATAAAACTGATTAAGATATTGGGGCACGCGTGAACTGTCTCTGGAAGGCTCCTGGTTACCCCATAAGGGGGGTGGAGCACTTTTTGAAAATTTAAATATGCATGTAGATAGCCCAATTTATATATGAATCTGCGCTAAAAACAAAGTAAATGTTGTCTTAATTGTGGCATAAATGTGAATTAAAAATCAAATTCTACATTTAAAAAAATGACACCTTTTATAAAGCTCTTTTTTATACAGCTAATAGGGTTGGCAGGGGCCCAGTGTGTTGTGTGCCCATGGGCCTTCGATGTTGTAAAGACGGCACTGCGTTCATCCCTTCATCAAATTTCTTCAAAATGGTACGTTTTTTAAAGTTTACTTTATTTAATTGAAATGTTTTTTTTAGTTATGTAGACAAATATGTATTAAATATTTAAAAAAAACATTTAAATAATGTTTTTTACACAAATGTGTACATAATTTTAAATAAGAACCGGGTTACCGAGAGCACCTACAGTGCTAGCTTGGTAACCACGTTTGCCAAGCGGGTTTTTGGTGCGGGTGGGTAGTAGTTTATCCATGGTTTGTGCAGCTAGAGCAATTCCAGGTATTATTCTGCAGTTATTCTAGGTTTGATGGGGCAAGGCATAGCTGGTTGAGGGATCAGGGGGGCAAGTGATGTTGAGAGTCGGCAGAGAGTGTTAAATTGAAGGAATCAGGGGGATGAAGAGAGAGGGATTATGGGATCAGGGTATCTGGGAATCTGGAGTGCAGGGTTCATGATTTTGGGGATCAGGGATCACCGGATGCGAGGCTGGCCAAAATTCCGCCAGGGTGACGGGTTTCCGGTTTAGTAGGGTTATGGCGTTGGTATCAACGAAGCGGCTGTGGACTGGAGTTTCACGGAAAGTTATGGTAAATTTTAATCAGTTTTTTGGGGTGAATTTTTAATATTAACGCCCATGCGGAACATGGGGCTCTCACGTGTTGGTCGTCGGGCGAATTCAGTAATTACTGAAGTTTCTTGTGATTGAGGGCCAACCATGCCGGTAAGCTTTACAAAGGGAATGGGGGTCGTGTAAAGTTAAGCCGGCTGGCCATCCCAACGTGCAGGCTTATGCTTACACGTTTGCAACGGCTGTATTGATGCCATAGGTTTTCTCAGCTCGTTTTGTAAGCTGGAAATGCGAACAAACCAAGTTATAAACGTATGCGTTTTAATATAATAGGATTTATAGTTTTTATTAAGTATCTTTATTAGATTTTTACTTTTAGTTGTTATGGCCAATGCATTTCCGACGTGTAGCAGTAGCATCAATGTTATATAACTCCTATCAAACGGGGCGCCTATTAGCTGTCATTTCACACCAGGTGGCGACAAAATAGAATAGGTAAAATTCCCTGCTTCTTCTGTTGATATTTTGGTGTTATATGTTTTTAGGACATGTTATAGGAGTACATTAATTATAATATATGTAAGCATTAATTAAATCTTTTTTTTAAATTTTTTTTATAATTTATAGATGAAAACTATTATATTTAAATGAAATAATTTGAGTACAATAGGATTGTACTGTGCTGCGCAGTAGTGAATAATTGTGGATCGATCGAGTTCGCGGGGCTAAAATCTCAGGATATATCAGCCGTTTTATTGTGCATCGAAGGTAAAAACAATTGTTGATAGCCGCACGTTTGCCGAAGGTAAGCCCCTTTACTTTATCTATAAAAATATTTTTACCCTTTCTTATATTTACAAAATTTTCATAGACAAAAGTAATAGTGTATACACTAATTACTTTTGGCATGTACGTATATGTTTAGGCCTTGTTTAACGTATTTTTCCCTTCCTCATATTTCAAAAAAATTTATTGACAAAAGTATATGTAAGTAAATGTTTAGGCATTGTATAAGGCATTTTTTTCTCTTTCTTATATTTAAAAAAAATTTCATAGACAAAAGTAATAGTGTATACACTGTAAGGCCGTTTGGGCCCATGTGCTTGCGGCAGGACCTCCTTTAGAGGCCATCTTGAAAAATATAGTTCGATACGGAATTTGCAGGTAACGAATTGAAGTTTTATTTTCCAAGCTTCTAGAAATAATTAGTGAACAAAACGAACTAATCGAACAAAACGAACAAAACAAAACTTCACCCCGTTGGTACAATCCTCACACTCCCTCCCTATTCGGAAGCACTCCTGGCTTCACATAAAATCAAAGAACAGAAATAATTCGAGATAATAGAGCGAAAATGTAATATCCAAGAAATGCCCATTAAAATGGTTCGGGCTTAGGTCTTAGGCAAACCCTTTCGTGGCCGTTCATCCTTGCATCTGTGTCTAAAAACAATCAACAGCTCGGACTTGGTGGACACTATCATACTGCTCAATACTGATGGTCGTGAGTAGGTGGGGCCCATTCCCAGTGTCAGATCGGTGTTTTACAAATGGCCTTTCTGTATTTTCAAAAGCTTGTCGTCTTCCTCCAGACCGCCTCAAGGCGGCCAAGGAAGAATCGGCCAAGCATTTTATCATTTTAATCATCAACTATCTTCAACTACGATGATCACCTCAACTATCTTCAACTACAATGATCACCTCAACTATCTTTAACTTCGATTCACCATCAAACAACCCTAACGCTGTCACTGGTGAGGGAGTAATGTAGCGACCAAATTGACCTTGTTCACGTGCAGAAATAGCAGGTGCATGGCAATTTGCCTGCACAATAATAATGGCATGTGCAATACGAATTGCACATGTTTCAGTTTAAATATTTGATTTTGTTCTTAATTCTTCATTTCTTTTTGATAATTATTTTAACAACATCACTGTGAGTAATTGAAATTAAATATAAGAAATTATAAGCTATTAAATTTATACAATAAATAATATACTAAATTTGAATTTATTGTGTGGTTCATAAATACCCACAGACCTTTGGCATTTCGCACATACAGTTGTAAGACGAAATATTCTGGTAAGGAAAAGAATGGTGTCAGTTACCAATTTAGTGTGTGAATTGTTTCGTAAATAGTATTTTTTCATTAGATACACGTGCGTTGTTGAAAGTTTAGGGGTGCCCCTGCGGTTATCACAAAATGAAAAGTTGACAGGGGACAGTTGATCGACCAGTTGGTATGGTTCAGGATAAGGAGTATGGAATTTTTTGACGCCGAATTTTGGAGGTGCTAGATTTCGAATAAAGATCCAATTTCCTGGCGCATACAAAAATAGTGATAGGCAAACGTACGAATAAAATGATTTTTTTCGAACAACATAAGGATTGCAGAAATACCGGCGTCACGAGATAAACTTCGAGGATGTCCATGCGAGCCTCCGCGATTAATTTTAGTTTAGCGAACTGTAAACGGCGAAATGTGATTAATATCTACACTGTAAAAAATACAAGTCTTAAATTATGACAGCTTGTTGTAGACAAAATGAAGAATTTTAAAACGTCTTATTTTTGTTGATTCAAGACATTTGAATGTCTTAAATTAAGACATTGAAATAATGGTATTTGATAAATTTCTTAATTAAACAAAAATATGACGCTATGAAAGTTTTCATTTTGTATACAACAAATTGTTATAAATTAAGAAATGTATTTTTTTACAGTGTAGCAAAAAGAACCGCTCTCGAACCGTTACGAATCGCCTGGAGTCAATCCATTTATTCCAATCCACCAAGTAAATAAAAAACATGTGGTCCAAAAGTCGTCGCCAAACCGGTTTTTACTCCTCACTCCATTTCTTCTACTTCACTCTCTTTCCAACGTGTTGTATCGTTAGTACCAAAGACGTGCTCCGTACGTGTAGCCAAAGTGTTTGTTAGCCAAAGTGATTGTTAACTTTAATTTCCTTCGACGATTTAATTATGTATTGAGGTGGTTACCACAGTAGTTCTCGCAGACAATCTCGTGACGTTGGCGGTCCTTCTTGCGATGTCGGAATTTCCACGACTCTGGTAATGCTTGATGCTGATACTCAGTACTACGTTCCACACCAATACAATCGTGCTCAAGATATTATCGATCATGGGGGTCCGCTCTCCCATAAAGCTAAGGCCAAGCTTCAAAGTTGCATCAAACTAGAACGTCGTCTCCAACGTCGTAATGATGAAACAGAATTCTACTCTGATGAACTCACTCGCGCTCGCCTTGCTCTTGATCGTGCGCAAGCGAAATATTCGTTTTGTTTAACAAAATTAATTAATGATCAGTGCGCAGTTTACTATGACTGTGTTGATATTCAACAATGTGAAGACGACATCTTACGTGACCAACGCGAAAATGAAAATGAGGAGCAACGCGTCATTAATACTGTGGAAAAATTACTGCTCGATATGGACCGTACTAAAATGGAATGTCAATTAGCGCAACTTTACGACGATCGCATTGACTTTGAGAATGAACGTTATTCCTTTACCCCCGTACCCCTGCTGCGCAACAAAAGGCGACTTAGCTTCAACTCGGCTGAGTTTTTCAAAAAACTCAAGTTGAGTCTGAGATGCAG
>JAQGCC010006026.1:0-10740 GCA_034698905.1 Xestoiulus laeticollis
TCGAATCCAACCAATCAGGGGACGGTAGTGCGTTGCACATTTCAGGTTGCGAGAGGTGAAGATCTGGGCACTAGTCTCAAAATACATGTACATGTATGACGACTACAGAAACTGTGTGGTAAACTTAGAACTTAATTTAAAAAGTGGTATTCAACGAAATTATCACTCTCTGATACTTCTCCACAAATAATTTTTGTGCACATTTAACTATTTGAGAACGAATAATCGTTTGAAGATTGTTGAGCACTCATTTTTTCGTTTATAGAGAAGCTCGTACTATATATGTAGATCTAATGTACATACACTATGTACAATTTTCTGTAAGGCAAAGCTTGTTTCTATCCATCGCTGTTTTCTTGTCATAAGTGAAATCTACCTACAGTGTACATGTATAGTAGCTTCCAGGAATTGTATTGAATACCACATTTATATATAGAGCTCAAGGTCCTAATTTGATTAGCTCTCCTGGCCTTAGCTAATTGACGCGCGCTATTTTGAAATTACTCCAGTTTCCCAAGCCTTCAAAAATTCGAAATGAATTTATAGATTCTCTGGCGATGCAATTATTCACGAATCCCATTAGGGCGTAATGCAATAAACCTCTGGAATTACTGCAGGCATCATCTTTAATTTATGAGGCCACATCCAATTTAGTGACTTAAGTGATGCAGATTGGAGCTGCACGGGCTGAATCTGACCTCTTTCCCTCAGTTTTCATCCTGTCCTTGGAAATTTTCCATCTCGTAAAATTGCAAACTTTACGACCATATGAAATCTTGTTGCGCATTGTTGCGTAAAAATGCCAAATCGGCATTAAAAAAAGCGCGGCGGATTGAGCGTGGATATGTTCCGAGCGCGAAAGATTTATGCGCATATCCAATTCTCTTAGACTTTCTGGATTCTTGCAGCTTCTATATTGCCGAAATATTGAGGACGTTTGAGGTTGACTACCCTCGCTCAATATTGGCCTTTTGTTGTTTTATTATTAAGGCTATGAGCCGAGATTAATAGACATCCTCTTTTTTACGGCCCACCCGAGGTTTTGACTCCGACAAAAAATGAACGATTTGATGTATTTCTCCAAATGCTTTTCTGCCGTCTTTGCTCCTCAGGATTATCAGACTCGGCTTTGAAGTTTTGTTCGAAACGCATTAAATATGATTTAATAAATAGTGTAGGCCGTACTTAGGCTCTTAACCCATACTTGCATGCATGTCAATGGATAGCAGTTTAAGCAAATGTTTTTGCAGCAATACGATAGGTCCAAATATAATGCCCAATAACAGCATCCAAAAATCTGACCACCTGCATTACCTCACCTTGATAAATTATCGATAATTCCATGGTAAGCCTAATTAATCTTAAACTCAACTAGATGCTAAAGTAAAATAAATTGCATGTATTACTCTTAACTAAGCATGTACTGTATAACAGGTCAAATCAGTAAGAAAAATGTTTGGAACACATTCATGAATTACATAATCCATGGTTTACTTAGTAGAAAACCCTTATTTGTGTTATTTGTTTGTTATTGTCTTTGTTGATGTACGGTACCGTATTATAAATTTGCATTGAAATGTTTGAATAAGCATATCTAATGTAGCTGTAGTTTAAACAAGCTAGGTTCATCAAAAAGTGGTTTCTAAATGCGCTCAAATTTAAAAGAAAAATGCATTTCAGGGATCTTTTACAGTTTTTTAATATACAAACATATATATACGCCTAAAGGGTTGCATTTATGTTTCCATGTACATGTTTTGTTCGTAAAATTTTGTACGTAATGTGAAATTGATAAAAAAAACTGTTTTGGTAAAATTTTGTGCATTTAAAACCCCAGCTTTTATCATTTGCCGCTATATTGGTTCACGCCTATGTAAACTGTGCAGTGTTTTGGGAACAGAAAGTGAAAATGCGCCTGCAATTTCACTAATATGACGATTTCCAAATTGCAGCAAAAACGTAGCCATATGGTAAAAAGGTAGCGAGAGACGAAAATGCACACATAAGAAAACATGCAAAAAAGCAAGTAATCAATAATAGTTCGAAAGCGAAGTAAGAAAACTTGGAAACAGTCAAAAGCATACACAAGGCGCTGTGTGCTATTTTCCACAGATGCTGGTTCACACTTCAAAAATCGATGGAAATAAATTATGATAAAATATATTTCGCGAAATGTTTTGAGTATCCTGGAAAACGAAATAGGCCAGTGCTTGAATATATTGCGACAAATAATTTCATCTCTGGATGGGTTTTTTTCCTTTCAGATGTATAGCAAAGGCACATGTACTGATTTATTTTTGAAGCTCAGAAAATATGAGATCAACAAATCAATGCTGCCCAGCTGAAATTTTATGCTTCGTTTTGAACAAGATTACTTTCGCTCGCTATATCAGAATGAAAAAGAGGAAAGGTCCACAGGTTTCAGCCTTTATTTTGGAAAATCGTTTATTGTTTATATGTGACTGTTTAATCACATATTTGGTATTTTGACAGCATTTGTTTGAATACCAGATCAAATTGTAAACATACAAACGGAAGATTGCAGACTGCAGTTTAAAATTTAACATCATTACAATCTATAGTCTGCATGTTGGAATCTATAGTCTTGTATTTCGATTTAATATTTCGGGATACTGATGCTGACAATATGTACATGCATTTCAACCAATTCAATAGAAAAATGCACGTTAGTGCAAACATATAAGACCTATGCAACTGTAGATACATTGTAGAAACTATCGCACCTTGAGTAATTTGCTCGGGCAATAATATATATAGATTTAAATACATAATTTTATGTAAATTTTACTGCTACGAAAAGTTTTCTTCACTTTAAGGGCAATTGTCTTTTGATTCGACTGCCGTATATTTGTAATTAATGGCGACATAAATTTATTTTGAATCTTAAGTTACCTATGTATTATAGTTTATATATGATGCTCGTAATTTTGTAAAGCCAAAAACTGAGCGTTTTGCTTATTTATGCATGAAAGCATTTCTCTCGTAAAACGTCTCATTAATGATTTATTCCGAAGGCGTACTAAACGCATTTGTAGTCTACTCGAATTATAGTTGTTCAAAATGAATTACAAATATATCGATCAATCGTGAAAGCTGCGTAAAACTCAACGAATGAAAGTTGTAATTTTTTGTTCATTTGATAGCGATGAAATGGGTTTTAATGATTGTCTTTATTCATTTTTCCTTTCTGTTTGATGTTGAAATAGAATCGTGTTCGATTCTTTTCAACTTATCTTTAAGTACGATCAGATTATGATCATATTTTTTTCTATTTGAATATGAGAGTAATTGTCTTTATTACGATTGAGGTAAAATTTCATGAGTTATTGAATGGTTATGCGGATTTACTCTCAAGTGTAATTGAAATCATGAATATGTCTCGTATAATTCTTTTCTTTTGGTTCTTTTTAGCATGCTCTTTCATATGCTCAAAGCATTTATTTTTTTCGTCGATAGTGTTAACAGTAAACCTATGTTAAAATACAGTACTGTCGATATATTGCGTAGCATATTACGCTATAGTATGCAGTACAATCTCCCTGGCGTTATTTATACGCTAGTTGTTATACAAGATTTTTTTTACTAAAATTATGCAATTTTTGATGCATGACTGCTATTTAGTTTTCCTATATTATATGTATTTCCATGTCTATTTCTATATAGCCAAATTCTAATTTATTCGCACATATGCGCTATGATTGTTTCGATTGTAAAATTAATACACACACAAAAAAAACTGGCCCTAAGGACGGAATTCATAGTCGTATAAGTAGTACAGTTGTACTTATTTGTACACGTTTAACACACAAGTAGTGCTTATTCGACGACTATGAATTCCGGCCTAGGAAGCGCTAATGCATGCCTCGTCTTCGTAAGACATTGCAATGCACTCGCCGTAGAGCACCTTAAAGAAATAAATGCATTTTTTGCATAAAAAATGGGAATTTTGTGGGTTTAGTAATGTAAACGAACTGAACTATATGTTCAGAAATATAACTATCACCTGATACTGAGCTGCACATGAAATTCTAGGTCTATAGGACTTTTGAAAGTCATCACAGACAAGTACGAACGCATACAAGCAAGCTCCCCTGATCTAAGGATTAGTAAAGAACAGTTCAAATGTCAACTGATATCAGTACAGTTGTTACTGATGTTGCTAGCTAACTTGCTATTGTTTTAACTGATATTCATAAAATGTTTACTGAACGTCGGTACAGCTCGTACTGGGTCCCAAGTGGAGGCCGGTATACAATTTATGCTTTTAGAGATTATTTTACATAGTATGCGTTTAGAGATTATTTTGCATAGTATGCGTTTAGACAGGCTCTATAAATAATGAAGTAAATTTACCTCCGGGTCATATCAGTATATTTCAGGATAGCTCCAAATATACAGTAAAGCTTACTGATCCTTCGACTGTATGTTCACCAGTCGATTCCCCGCCAAATTTTAAAACTTCAGTGTTCTGTCTACACATTACTTAACCAATTTTATATCTACATGTATATGTCGAATGGGTATGTCTTTCCAGAATACAATGTATATCAGTAGTGTAATGCTGTGAGAAGACAGACATGTACAGTTGTACACGTACATGTTTATGAAAAATTCCGTTGAAGTGGCAGATGGGAATACTATTGTGACATAATGTAGGACTATGCTGTATATATTAAATGAAGATGAAAAGCTTTCTGCAAGTTCTGTAGTATAGTGATAGACAAATAACCGATAGAAAACTTGGACCTTATCACGGATGCATCTGTAGTAAAAAGGGGTTTAAATTAATGTATATTAAAATCAACAAAACCTTTTTAATTTATTTTTGTGAAGTTTGTATTCATTTATATCGGGTTACTACATTACTGCACAGCATATGTTTGTATACAGAGATTTTTTTGAGTTTAGTCATCTGAGTTTGAATCATGTAAATATTTGTCGAATATTTTGTGGGTTAATACTTTCGTATGTAAGGGACTGCTTCCTAGTGAAAGTTTTCTTTGCATGACCCAAATGTTAATACGATTATAATATGGAACATACCATTATCCCTAATTGAAAATTATAAATCTTGCTGAGTATGAACTTTTTAGAGTGAGCTCATAATAGATTCATAACATTTCATTGCTAATGGACTTCCATAATACAATTGTAGTCCCACTGTAGAATAAAATTCCTTTGCCATCGGGGTCTCATTTGTTCCCATTATTTGGCTCACATAATGTCACTAGTATCATTAACATGATCCAAAGTTTTTTCTCTATGGACTTGTCATGGAGATTTTTCGCTTTGGCTTGTACTTGATTTCAACTTTGAGTATGTTTGGGGTTGAGGCACTAGCTGGCCATCCTCGTGTTATTTTGCTCCTGTACACAGGAACCACAGTTCACCTTGATAAGGTATGAAAATGGCATATATTTTTCGCCCCAAATACATGTACATAAACCTTTGAATTGGAGCGCTCAGTCGGTGCGCTTTAATGGTTTGATTATACAAAGTTATAATTTTGGTGCTGCCTCTATCGGGGTGAGAGATAACAGGGCTCCGGAGGTTGAATTTCGGCTTTTACGAGAAACCCCGTAAAATGGTTATTGACAAGAGACATTTAAGCGGTGTATAAAACGAAATTCCTTAGGCAAACTGGGACTCCCGTTTGTCCACCCACTAAAAATCTCATGAAAGTATGTAAATGAATACATATAAAGTTTCTACAGAGAGGGGGCGATACTAGCACCGTAGAAGACAATGAATTAAGTTCGCAGGTAGCTCCATAGGTCGCGTTAGATATAGTCTATCTAGGTGCATGTTTCATATCCAACGTGACAGTTGCGCCATTAAGGCAGAGGTTCATTTTATTACTCCCATATCCTTAGGCTCAGCCATCCACAAAAGGTTGGCCCGTAATGGAAGTCTGCGGAAAAAAAAAAGTATTATCCGAGGAAATGTTATTGCTTTGGAAATAACACCCAGGAACGTCGCAGCACCCACATCCATCCGAAAATGTTTGCAGTTTGTGCTTTTTATATCTGGATATACACGTCATAGCGAATGCTTATTGAATAGACTGCAGTGGAAGAATGATTGTGTAAGAAAAGGAGGGTGGGGGTGGGGAGAATTGAGGGGTGCCGTTTCTTAGGGGGAAGTGCTGTTGTCGTACCGTACACGTTTAATAGCATTTGCTCTGACAGCGCCATAGCGAGGCCTAGAAAAAAGTACATAAAAAACGGTACCGGGATTTGTTCGCCGGAATGACTAATGCAAAAGACTCCGTTACAATGAACTGAAGCATGGGATATGGGAAGCGACACCTTCGCTTCTTTTTCATGAATAACATATGCAGAAGTTGTGAAGTTATTTGTTTAGGGAAAGTCTGGCGCACTCGAGATGCGAATTTCAAATTTGTATTATAGGCAACGTATAATTGGGGAATGGGAATGTGGAGGGTGGGTTATATGCATGGGTATCGAGCATATATATGTGAGGCTGCAGTTCATCCTGTGGGCGTCCTGGCTTCAAGATGAAGAAAATGGCAGGTGACGCCATTTTTTGCCTTTTTGATATATTTGTTCTGATTATAAGTATTCGAGCTATTTTCCAGAGCTTTTTGTATTGTCAATAGTTGGAAGAAGTCTGAACACCATGTGCTCGAGGGATTGCATGTCTGGAACCATATTCACCTTCTGTTATATATCCTTAAAACTCAGACTGTTCTCTACGGGCAGACCTGTTGCATATTTCAAGTAAAAATGTTTCTATTGGCGTCTGATTATTTCTGCAAACAATTTTATTTTATTTTAGAAAGCTAGGTATGGCAGTCAGTTTTGTTTTCCTTCAGTTTTGGCTTTTTCGTATTATTCAGTTTCGAGTGTAGTCTAGCGTGGTTTATATGTAAATTCTGTACATCACTTCATTTTGATTTTTAAAAAAAAATATTTTAATGAAAAATAAAACAGATGTTTGCGTCAAAACTTGTATGTAAAAAAAACATACGGACTAAGGTTAGGTTAAAAGATTCTCTTGAGTCATATAGTTTTCTTGTATTTCTTTAATAAAAATATATTTTAATGATTTAAGGTAAAAGAAATATGAAACAGCGATATATAATGTAGTCTCTAAGGAATTATAATAAACATGTATAATAATATTTATGCTTAGCTCCTTGAACCTCGGGTGACCCGGGTTGGAACCCCGGTCGGCTATCCTAGCTGGGCCCTATTCCACAAAAAGTATGGTCTAATAAATACAAGTGAAATTACTTGCAAACTCCACTAATATAAAATGTTGTGTTCCACAAAACTTTGACATGTAACTTGTAATTATTACTCCATACATTACAAGTTACAAGCGCAGAATTGAAAATTAAGTGTTTTATTCCACAAAAGTATTAGTATTAGTACTTTACTTGTAATTTATTGCTTTATTTCTACAGGTGAATGAAATTTAGTAGATAATTGAATACCTTAAAAAGCTAACATTGTTAAAACATTTAACATGTGGTCAAGTGACAGCAGTGACAGTAACAATGATTTACAAAAAACAGGAACTAAAAAGTGTACAAATTTTGCATAAATTTTAATTTCAATTCTGATGCCATGATGCCTTTTTTTGATGCCATGTGGATTTTTCACTCAGCTGACTAGCAAGTTGGCCGACTTCACTTGTAAAATATTGACTTTAATTCACTAATAAAATATTAATTCATTTTACAAGTGCTTGCACCAACTTTGTGGAACACCATTTTATTACTCCATATTTATTTGTACTTGTAACTAGTAATTTATTAGTGTTGTAGTTTTGTGGAATAGGGCCCTGATTGTGGTTTTTTGTGGTTTCCCACAACCTCCATTAATCGTCCATATATAGTCACATAAAGGCGAATGCCGGGATAGTTCTCCAAAAAACGGCCGCGACCGTATAAAGTTCACCTTAAAAAATCTGGCACTTTGCCCACTGCCACAAGGCATACTACATGCTGACTGCAGGGTAAGGAATTGAATTGAATTGAATAAAGCTTGCAAAATGTTATTTTTTTATTTCTCCATAAAATGCATTGAACATATTTACAGAAAAGTGCGACCATAAATTATAAAACCACTATGCATTTATAGGGATATTTATATTAACTTCATGTATATATATTACAAATTAAAATGTGCCATTCCACAATGGTATGGTTGCTACAAATGGACATGGGGCGATTGACAGAAATGTCGGGCAAACCATGTAGACTTCAGAGCTATGTGTGTTTGCCCGCTTATTGATATGTTAGGAAAGGTAAACAATATAAAAAAAAATTCTAGTCATTGCGGCCTAATTTTGTTTGGATTATTGATAATTTTTTCACATACTCGTGTTGTTAAAATTAACAACGAATGAGCAAGTTTAAGTTACTGTGAAATGTTTGGCAAAAAACAGCTTCAATTCTTGAGGCATTTTTCGGACAAAATAAAACTAGGGTTTACTTTTTATGACTTTTGGTTTAACCATTCGGTAAAGCCAATTCAGAAATACAAAACGTTAATTAATTATGAAAACGTTCATAGTGCTACAACAATAGCGAGATAAAGCTGCACGATCGATTACGATATGTTTACGATTATGCGTGATAAACTGATGCGTCTTTGGGAACCCACGCATGCGCGTTTGCAGTTGATGACGCATTAATCGTAAACGTATCGTAATTGCTCCTGAAGCTTTATCTTTATTATTGCTGACGGTTACTATAGAAAATATATACGTGCTTTGTGTTTGAAATTAAATCAAGTCTATGAAATGAAATGCAAGGAAATTTAAGTGATAAAATAAGTCAATATCAAAGCAGGCAATAAAATAAATCATCTGTTGCTTGCTAAAATTTGAGTTATATTTTGCCTGTTAACCAATGGAACTTGTTATATGTTGCATCAAGTTGCTTATTCTGGTCAAACTTTTTTAGTCATCGTGCCAGAAGGGTACGCTTAATTGTATTTATTTTGTTCATCATTCGTATCCAAGGCCAAAACAAATATCGAGTCGAAATTTGTTGGTCAAACTTTTTGATTCCACTTCAGCCTCCATTTCGTTGATTCCAAATGTCCCACTTACCAATTTACCAGCCATGAGAGATTCGAAAGGATTGTGCAAGTCTATCAATCATTATTGTGTGCTATCCGTCCACTCACAAGTGGTTGTTTGCGTTAGCGACTGAACATTAGGCACACATCCATCGCGTGCCAATTTGGGCATTTATTTAGATTCGGTAATAAATGCATTTGGCAAATATTGATTTTGCCTGAATTAAGCTTGCTGCAAACCCGGGCACACCCCCTCGCCTCACTAGCGTTTTATGACCATAGTGAGCCATTACCCCTGTTTTGCGAAATGAAAATATTATTTCGATGACGATAGGCCTTCGTATTTTCTTCGCCACATTTCCATTTGTTGACTAATGATGCGCATTCGCATATGAATAATAAAACCTGAATGGTTTCGAGTGCAAGCCTCCCCCTGCAATCCTCCTCCTTCTCCAGCAGCACTATATTAGCTTCCACACTGCTTTGTCGGAAATAAATAGGTTTTGTATTGCGGTTTTGGTATGCAAGGGAGGCTTCCTGTAGCCATTTATTCCACAGTGGATTTGCGGCAAACTTTTATCGTGAAAGCATCCTAGTTTTTAGATCCTTTCTAAATGAACAACAACGTTACCTTACAGCGAGGGGAATGCTTTTGCAAAATTCATTTTAGATAAACTAGATTCTATACTGCCACGCCTGCCATTGCCTATGCCGAGGATCTTTGTTAGGAAATTAGTTGTGCAGACCTTGGCAGAAAAAAAACCATGCCCTGTCAACGTTAATACTCGACACTGAAGTGCCAGTAAAACTAGATAAAATGCATGCAAATAAAACATTTTTTTTGTTTTGTTTATAAATGTACTGCTTTTTACTGTTATTAATTTTCGCTTGCCTATTCCCTTTCCACGTATTTTCCGCTTTTTCCTCGCCTTTGCCAGCCGACGAAATTAAATATCCGGAATATAATATCAACTTGACAATTGATATAAACTTAATTACTGCGAAAACAGACGTGTGCGATGTTGTTGTTTCCTATAGCGCCCAAAAGCAATACTCATTTAATTGTACGTTTTGAGATGCATTCCTGACAGTCTTTCTATGGCATTTGCTATACAGCGACTAAAAGCGACGAGATAGTTGAGTTTTATTAAATCTCGAAAAAATCGGGAAAGAGCAAGAGTTATTGAGCTTTTGAATAATTAAAACTTGGAAGTTGATCCATTTTTTGCGTTTTTTGCATACGTAGATGGTCTGATATGGATGTGAAACTCCCACAAGCTTTCAGATATAATTCATAACGTTGCTAAACCTTAGTTTTTGCGTTTATGGAGTTATGCCAATTTCGCTTTTTTGTGTGCATGGGAGTAGATATTGACGTATATGTAATGTACATGTATGAATGGCCTGTTACTGTTTGTTCTACGCTGTTTTTACCATTATTCAATTATGTGTTGCTCATTTACATTGAGAAAATGTGGAAAAATGTATTTTATATACACATGTGCAGTACATGTATGTGGTTTTTATACTAAGGAGGCCTACAAGTAGTATTTATGCATGCTGTTGACTGGATTCTTATGAAAGGCTCTATTTAGGGCCGGTTGCACCAACAAAGGTTAAGAATAACCTAAGGTTAACCTGCTTTATAACACTAGGTTAACCCACC
>JAQGCC010006027.1:0-10737 GCA_034698905.1 Xestoiulus laeticollis
CCAATTATAGGCAAAACGCATTTTTCAATATTGGCACAATATTGCAATGTTAACATTTTGCCATAATTGCCAATATATGAATTATAATAAATGTACCTATATTGGAATAGATTTAGGCTTAATATTGGTCCTCTTACATTATCAATATGTAACTGAACCAACAATGGCAAATAAATTGGGCCTAGATAGGCCCACTATTGCGCGTAAAATAAGAGCACAATATTGGCCCAGTATTGCCTAGTAAGCTTGGACCACTTATCTGTCCAATATATGTTTCATTAGCCAATTGTTGCTAAATTAACCAATATTGCTCCAATTTTAGGCCAATCGAGGTCCAACATTGAGTGCTACTTGGGTTTTGTTATGTCCAATTCTGAGTCAGTGGCTTTTACACGCCTCTTTAAAATACACATTGTAGCCCTTATGTTTATTCAGGGATCAAAGACTGCAGGCTTTCAGATTTTTTTACATTAGTCATGTCCAGTGATTTTTTTAGCTTGAAAAAGTAGGTTATCCTTTGCATACCAGTGCAATTGTTATATACATACAATGTATGTATACAGTGAAACCTGCGAATAAGGGCCCTCAATATAGCGTACTACTTGGGAGAAGCGCACCCTCACAGTTGAAACGGATCGATTTTATATAACAAATGACCTCTATATAGCGTATTCTTTGTGAAACGCGACTTGCACACTGGTTTCCTGGGACAGAATCAGTACGATTTTACCTGCGAAGAACATACGCCAAAGCATGCAACAATTAAATCTCACCCACTGGGAAATCCCAAAATGAGGGGGTAAATGTCAAATAAAATACATTAGCATAATAAATGCATGTTTATCATTTAGAAAAGGGATTTAGATACTTGCAAGTATACCCCATATAAAGTAAAATGCATGGATACATCTACATAGACGCAGTTGTATACGAGCGTATGTTTTCTATATGTATTTTTCGGTTTTGTTTATGTTAAAAAACATTTAAAACTGCAATATATACATGTATATATTTGAGCATCTTCATTAGGATAATAATATCCGATTCTTTATGGTCATCACCTTAGTTTAACCTTCATATACCACATCCCTCCAAGGAGCACACCCCATGGTTCGGTCCTAATGGGGTGGGCTATTCACAGGTTTCACTGTATTGGGACTTAGAATGTCAACTTAAAATGCTCAGAACTTTCTTATTTTTTATCAAAGAAATTTAAAATAGAGAATGAGAATGTTTCATAAAGTAAATGCAGATCACATACGAAAAGTATACTGTTAAAATTGCTTTTTTTCTCAATTCTAACTAATGATCGACAGCTTAATGACGTTCGTAGTTTTATAAGCTCACGTTCTGCCTTAGAAAACCGATCCCAAATTAAATTAGTTAGTGCAAAATGGAGGGATTACAGTCTTAATAAACCCTGCTTATATAAAATATAAGCAGGGTTTATTTCTGGTATAATTTCACCAAAGTAATGATAGACTCTAGAGCTTTATTCAGGATTTAAAGTGGATCATTAAATTCTATAATATGCATAGAAATTAAAACCATGTAAATCTTTCGGACCTATAAGACTATAGGCGTTCCGGATTTATTGCTTTTGCGATCCGCATGTGTTTTTCATTAAATAACGTTTCAGCCATGTGACTGCAACAAACCATTTTTTTTCTGGGGATTTTTCAAGGAAAGTGAGTTGTTGCGTGACTGCAACTCCTATTTAGGGCACGCAACACTATATAGTCTATGCTCCAGTTCTGTTTTTGATCGTGATTAATTAAAGTTTCCGCTTAAAGAAGGTTTAAAAGCACTTTCAAACACAAATGAAATGCTGTTTTTGCTTAGTTCTTGTTAATTGAATTTCTTGGCGGGATCGTCTGTAACTCGTATATCAAAACATGGAACGAGGACCCAAACTGAAAACGTTTTTTTTCTGCTAATTTTAAATTTTTGTATAGAGTATTAAGTTATCAGGAAACGCTCCATTGGCTTAATTGATCCGAATCTTGTATATACTATACTTCATTAACTCGCATGTAATTCCATAAAGTAGCAGTAGCAAATTCTCTGCTACTGGGATTGGAAGCATTGAAGTAATTGTTCTTAATATAGCCTACATGAAGATGTTAGTATAAAAAATATCCACATTGTACGTATATATAAGAGGAAAAATCTACTGTCCATATACGACTTTGCATCCGAGAACACATGTACATGTTTATCTTCATACATTAATGTGGGTCCAATTTTTGTATAATGTCCATATAATCTATAAGACCATGTTTTCTTCCATATACAGTATGAACGATAATATAGAACGCCATATACAGTGTATGCCCATACATGTGTTTCTGAGTAAAATGTCAGAGTTAATATGTCAATTCAGTTTTTAAATATGGCCCATGCATGCCTATATGAATTACCATTCAATAGTCAAATATGACCCATGGATTGTTATGCATTACCATTCAATGGTTAAATATGACCCCATGGATGGTTATGCATTACCATTCAATAGTTAAATATGACCCATGGATGGTCATGTATTACCATTCATGGCCGGTTTTACCAACGCTGGTAAAATCTGTGGTCAAGTAACCTGTAGTCAAACTTTGACCACAGTTTGACCTCCCGGTCAGTTGTTTGGGTTTTACCTTCGTTGGTAAAACCGGCCATCAATGGTTAAATATGACCCATGCATGGCTATGTATTACCATTCAATGGTTAAATATGGCGCTTGCATGGCTATGTATTACCATTCAATGGTTAAATATGGCTCATACATGTATATTGATATACACAGTGTACATCTACTAACATTATACATACATGTACATGTACATGTAAAGTTTATAACCTTGAAAAAATATATATACGCGGGACATTAAAATTTTCCCTGTTTTTATTTTAATTTTTCATAATACATGTGCAACTTGTATAGTCCAACACTCAAACATTGTTTTTGTGCACCGTAAAAAAGTTTGAAATATTTCATCACTGGTACCATTTTAGGTCTCCCCAAAACAAAAATAAAGAAAACCGCACAAGATTCCTGCCTTGTTATTATTCGTGAACGAATTGGTGAAGCAAAGATTTGAGCTTTTGCCAAATGTTATTCCCAAGTTTCAACTTGCCCATATGAAACAGATTTAAATACGAATTGTCAAGGCTTTTATTTCTTCGCATTTATCATCATCATCATCATAATCTCCACATGGAAGCCATGTTTCTTTTTTACCGTATTTCTTAAACCTCATCATCCTCTGAGACGTTATGAGGTAAGTCTACTACCCTCTTTTAGTTACATAAAGAAACACATTTGGAAAATGGCGGCTGTGACACCAAAACGTGAGCCAAATTTAGATGTTTGGAACACCCTGCTCCCAAATCTTATTTACAACTTGTTTAAAAAAAATTACTAAACTTGGCTATGTTCACCTGTGTACCTCTTGGCCAAATTGACAGGGTTATGTATAGAGAAAAAGCATTAACAAAATAGGGTTGATACCCAATCTATAAGGGTGGTCATTATTTTGCCATCTATGTAGGAAATTGTACTGACTTCTATATATGAATATATCAGAAATTGAGCACATCAGACATACCAGTACCGACCATTCTAAAAGTTCAGGAACGGCTTACTTATATCGTAAACTTATTCCAATAAAAATATGATTAGAACGAAATTAACCCCTTTGGTTTATTTCATTTTGGTTAACCCATGGGTATGTCTGAGAAAGTTTGGTTGCCCCGGGTATGTCTCAGGACTTATGGTCGACCCCGGGTATGTCTCAGGAATTTTGGTCGACCCCGGGTTTTTCTCACAAATAAAACCCCTAGAAAACAATAGAAAAAAATTCTCCGGGTATATATAACTACTTTAGTTAACTTAATAGGGCAATACGTCAACACTGGTCCAAATATGGAGTTCAAAAACAAGCTGGTCCTCTCATCATTAAGCTTTATAGACTTAATAGATGAAAAAAAAAATTTTTTTCTTGTCAATTTCGGTACTGCGAATCGCAATTCCAGAGCTGATGGGGGTTAAAATGGACAATAATTACCTGCAACGTGTTTTTAATCCTTTTGGTGGCAGGTGGCTGTTCCAAAATGGCTCCATAAAACAGATTATTGTCAAACACACACACCATTAAGCTTCCTAATGGACAAACACGTTTTTTGAAACAGCTTAGCGACAGATGGACAGTGGCAGATTTTCTTCTGGCTAAGGGTCGTTCATTAATAACTATCTTGGCAAATGCAAGCGTGTGCTATATCAGATCAAGTTGCCATATTTTTCTCAGTAGAGACAAATCCCAACATCAGTCTAGCTTTCGGTAAATTGCTCATAAAAATGGTGCAGAAGGCACGCTCATCAACTAGATGAAGCAAAAAAAAAAGCATCTATTATTGCAGATGCAGTTTAGCATCGTTCACATTACAGATACCAAACAGCGTTTTCCATGCACTAATACTACTACTGTAAAACCTGAGGAAAGTAAAGTAACCACCTCTGTATAGTGACCACATTTCATAAATTTGTTATCGTGCACATGTTTTCCTTCATAAAATTTCTGTTTAGTGATCACTTGTTTATTGTGTATAGTGATATAATACATTATATGCCATCTTATTTGAAACTTTTTTATTGACAATTAACATATACAAAAATAATGAGCAGAAAGTGAGCAGAAAAATATCACAGGGTATTTTCTACAGAAACTATTATGCAGAATTTTTAAAACAGAAAACAAGGGGTACAACTTAATTCCACCTTAATTCTGCAATGCAGCAATTTACATGATGAATGGTGTCTGCTGCATTTTCCTTTCTAGCAGTTAGTTTACAATATAAATTATACAAATATCATTATACTGTATAAGGTACCATATATAATGTAAACTGCAAGTACATGTAATAAGAATTCCTCTAACGATTTTTTTTATTTAGCAATTTTAGTGCCTGCAGAAATGAAACATGATTTTTATAGAAAAAGTCACCATAATTCTGCAGACGATTAGACGGGTGAATTCTGCAGAATTTTGCGGAAGTTCCCTAATGGGGATGGATATATACAAATCATTTTGAACCTGTTTTAATTACCATAGAAAGAACATTTCTCATAGAACACTTCTCGAAAGACTTCAAAAAACACTTCTCATAGAAAAATGACCAATGTGAATCTTATACATTTTATGATTAACCTTGTCTCAGTTCTTCATTTCATTCTTTAAATTACCAAAAAGCAATAGTTTAATAAAAAATGTAAAAAGAACTTCGTTTAAAAGATAAAATTGAGCTTTCGAAGTATTTGAAAAACGGATGTACAGCTTCAAGTTAGCAAGAGCTGTGTGATCAATTAACATTAAAATTAAAGTACCTGAACCGTTATGAAAACTGATCCATATCAGTGTAAAATTGATATTTTTTATATTTTTGACCACTTGTATACAGTGACCAACTTTGGGATTTTTGGGGTGGTCACCTTTAGCAGCTTTCATTGTATTTACGCCCTTTTACTAATATCAGGGCAACAAAAGTTAATATTAGTATTAAAGAACCTGTTGGTTTTCAAAAATCCATACAAAAATAAAATTGATTAGAAAAACCTTTTTTGGATTTAAAGAGTTTAAAATCCACTCTGGAAGTAATGCTATAGAATAATCATCTTATAGCTAAATTTACATCGTGTAAATTAGCACATACGATTTCACAAAATGAACATTTCTACCTTAAATAAAAGTATTTCACTTATAAAATGTCCACCCAATAAGTTTTTTATTGATTTCAGCTGCAAAATGAACTTCAGTTAAGGTTAATAAATAATGACTTCTCCAACTTTACCACCGCTTCAGACTGCTCACATTAACCAACTCTAATAAATAACCTTTGTTATTATTGGTTTATTGCTTCTCATCGATTTCGATATAATTATATATAAAAAAACTAAGATGTAAATATCAAGTTTTATCTCTTGCTGAGCAAACAAGCCTTTTTTCAGATACTTGGACGCTTTTTATATAAACTCAGACCTAAGGGGATGTCATATAATAAGATTAGTAAACAAGATTTGAAGGAAGAGCTAATCTTCAGCATCTTCTTGTTAAATCCGTATGTTCAATTTACAAAAGTCTATGTAAATAAAGCCCATTCTAAATATATAGAGGATAATTCCACCCTGCAGCATTAATTAACTTTCTATTAACATTCTATAATTACCAATTTAAGGAAAAGCATTAAAATCCCTAGGGCAGAAAATTAATTAAATTATTTAGTGACATAAAAACTATAAGCTTACTGAAGATGTATAGAGCCGAATTCTTTTAAATACATGAACATCAGCCCATTTCAAGGGTTTATATCATCAATAAGAAAGGAATTACCTGATTAAGAACCATTTTAATTAACGATTAAAGGAAACAATTGGCAAAACTTACTTTTAGTGCTAATTTGAAAGCATTTAATTTTAAAAGCTCTTGACCTTTCAGAACCGGAAGGTGATGTTACATATAAATATAAACACTTAACACATGTTGTGAAATGCATGTATTTTCTATCAGTTTTACACAAATTTATACATGTATTTGAAGATGTAGATCACAATCATCTTAAGAGTAAAATTAAGACAATTTTCTTCACAAAAACTGAAAAAAGTCTTAGTTATATTTGAACAAGCATTCAAACAAATCATTGGATAAATATAATTGGCTTAATTAAAAATATACACTTTTTAGCAATTATGTCTTTATAGTTTTTATACCAAGATGCTTAATTTTTTTATAAGCCCTCCAAAAAGATCACAGGACAAAAGCAAGAATTTAATTTAAGGTTTATGAACCTAAAGGCATCCTTAGAAAGAGCCTATAGAGATATAAAGGGACAATCTAGTAAGTTTCGCCACTATATAAAGGGTTCATATAAAAGTACGAGTTGTGTTTTTATAAGAGCCATTTTAACATAAGAAAAAGAAAAACAAAAGAGAATTTTGTTATTATAGACAAAATAAATAAATATCTCTAGGTTATTTTTTTCATATTGGCAACCACGAAATTTTGGTACCAATTTCGTTATCCATATAGTCAAAAAATTCTGCCGCCAGTGATGTCTCTGCTTTTGAATCGATTGGCATACACTTTTTGTAATATAGTTTTTCTATCACAATGTGGTAAATTTCAAAGCTTGCAACAACAGGGAATTCCATTGGCAATTGCATTTCGTTTGAAATGCCATAAGCGTCGTGGCCCTTAGCAGCGGCCACTGGCCATTCGTTACATTCATAGTCATGGACATTTTTTTGTTATGGTGGCCCCCTATGTTGTTTTTCAGCTGCGGAAAAATACTGGTGGAAAATTTGGGAGCAATCAGGTGAATGGATTAAAAATTTTTGCAAAACAAACCCAATTTTTCACCTTTCAAGAAACAGAAGACACCATTGTTTCACAAAAATGCCTGCCAATTTCAGATATGTTATGAAGTTTTGCTGTCAAAAATTGGATCACAAGCAATAAGTTGGTTGGATTATTCTTTGCTGCACTTATTGTCACTTTTGATCAACTACACATGAGACACATTGGACACAACTGAATCATATAAGAATACTGCACAAGTATACAATCCCGCTTCCAAGTTTAAATGACGTATGGACACGAGTGCCCTAAGGTGGAACTACATTATGTAGGGACTTCTTTGTGCATCTTAATTATGGTAATATTTACAGCAATGTTATACACATACTTGCACATGTTTGCATTTGTATACCTGTACAGCATGTACACGTATACATGTGTACAGTTGTACATGTATACTGTATGTGCTGCATGTACAGTTGTACATGTATACACAGCCGTGGGTGTGTGGTTATCACTTTAGGTGAACCTTCATATAGCACATCCCTACAAGTAGCACACCCCATGGTTCGGTCCATAGCGGGTGCGCTATTCACAGGTTTCACTGTAGTAAGTACACGACAAAATGGCAATAGTCAAAGGGCAAGAAAGATGTGATTAAAAATGGAGGAATTGCAAACAGCTGAGACCGGAAAATTTCGATGAAAATATTCAGAATATAAATTCAAAAAGGAGAGTTAAAAGTCTGCAGCCATACGGACTTCTTTCAGCAAGAATTTAAGAAAATATTCAAAGGTATCGCGTGTCTTTCATTCGCACATTTGGATTTTGGATGGCTGACAAGTCAAAACAAACATCTCTCTCAAAGTGCCCCCTCGCCAGAAGGTGTTATAAAGTTGTAAAAGCTAAAGAAAGAAGACCAAAAAAACAGGAAAAACTCTTAAGGAGGAATGGGTTGAGAAGAGAGGCAAGATGAACATTGCATTGAACGGCTTTCAGAGGTTCCTTCAAAAGAAATTGAAATAAAATTGTGAAAAAATGTGGGTTCAGCAGGCTGTGGTCTTTTCAGATGAGCAAGAAAGTAGTCGCTAGATTTCATATTGACTTCTTCAATAAAGGGGAAAAAAAACTGGATACTGAGTCAAAAAGCGCAGAAATCTCCAAAATGGCCAAAAGAAATGACACAAAAGTGGACATACATTTTAACAAAATAAAAAAGAAATTCACATAATGCATGAAAACACAATATCAGAGGCTAGAGTCTCAGGATGAGATAAAATAGATAAATATAGCATCTAAATATAGTGCTTTCTGACAAGTTACTACTACATGGATGTGCTTCAAATAATACTGCCTTTAGTTATTCAATATTCTTTACACTATATACATAGCTCTGGTCACGGAAATGATTGCCTCCTATCTGAAAATCGATTTGGATTGAATTAATGTAAATTTACTAAAAGGACTACATTTCATGTGGTCAAGTATGATTTCAATGTACATTATACACTGCAGGGATGTGGTTAAAAAGTCAACGTTAATCCAATCTTTGTTATTAAATTTTATAGTTATGAAAATTCTGTTAATGCCATTAAATAGGAAGTTATGCGTGCTCTATCCACTGATGTTATAAGACTTAACCTACGGCCATTTTTTCACGGAAACTTAAATTATATAGCCTTTAACTTTATTAGCCGTATACCACTTAAAACGAAATTTCAAATTAAAGGAAAGGAGGAGAATTTTGTATGAAATTGAATTTTCGTTTCCTACCTCACATAAATCGCTTCAAATAATTGCCAACAGTTGATTTCATACAACCAGATTATTATCTTTATTTTCCCAGTTGACATTTTGTCGTCAAAAGTGGTGCGGTTTCCATGAAAAAATAGCTTTAGGTAAAAAGTAATAAACTTCAGCGTATATAGAATACACATGACACATTACTTTTTATTTAACCACATTAACAGAATTTTCATAATTATTATATTTAAAAAAAGTGGGGTGGCACTGACTTTTGGACCACCCTGATAGCCTGCAAGTATGGACCATATTTATAATTTGAATTGCAATGCAGTATACTTTGAATGGACATTGATAGCTATATTTGAATGGCAATACAGAAAAGAATTATAATGGAATGGCAATACAGAAAAGAATTATATTGGAATGGTCGTGTAAAGCCATATACAGTACAATATATAGGCAACAATCTAGGGATATGGTTAAATCCCATTCAAAGAATAGATATTGACCATACATGCATGTATATGACTATTAATGGCCATTCTAAGCTAACTATGGCCATTGCATGGCCATATACAGTGCATTGTACATGTAGGCTACATACTGTATATGTAGAGTGTAGTATTGCCGAAGCTCTGATAATTGGTCATTCGTGTTTACACAAGTAAAATAAAAGTCATACATGTACATATTGTATACTGTATATTGCCCATAAGTGACATTTTATGCCTGTGTCCTATATCACTCATATTCTGCATGCATTACCTGCCCTATAGAACATGTCCTGTAATTGCAAATGACATTTCAATGAAATTTACAATTTCGATGAATCAAAATCAGTGAATCCCTGTTGAAATTCCACTCGAGTACCATTTTGAATTTTGTAAGAAATACGTGGTGAGAATAAAGTCATGTGGTTTTACACGGTGCAAACTCCATAAAAATTGTCTTTTTTTTTCTCTAATTCTCGATTCCCAACCCTTCCTTTTATCTGGCAATGGCTTTTCTTACAATTTATTTCAGATTGTTTGGTCCTCTGGGAAATGCTGGAAAACTTTTTTCCCCTCCATCCCTCAATTCATTCCGCAGATCAACAAACCAAGCTGCCAAGAAAATTACACTAAACTCCAACTTTAGAACGTATAAAAAAATCTTTGGCCTATTAGAGAATGAACATTGAACATCCAACCAATATTCACTGAACCCTCCCTTTCGATCAATTTGCCATTTCAAAAATGAAGCCAATACAAAATCTCCCCCAGGAATGGGAATAGAAGTTCAGATTTAAGCCTGAAGCAGCAAGAAAAAAAATCGAAGCAAGAATCATTATTAAGTCCATGGACCCAAACGATTGGACAAGGTGCTCAAATGGATCATGGGTAAAAGGACCCAGGGGTGTCGGATTAAGTTGTTCCTTGTTATTTCAAATATAACTAAAAAAAAATGTATCAATGCTTATCTACGTCGGCCATTAGTACACAACAAGTAAAACAAAATTACGTGTAATTACCTTTATTAACTCGGTAAACTGATGCATATTAGAAATAATACATGCATATGTATAAAATATCGAATGTTACATCCTTTTCCCTGACCATGCACTCAATTATCGTCTAACCATATACAATAGAACCCCTCATAGCAAATA
>JAQGCC010006028.1:0-10737 GCA_034698905.1 Xestoiulus laeticollis
TGTTTGCACTGACGAAGGCATTAGTGATCATGATCATTTGATTGTTGCCAAGCTTGATTTTAAACCTCAAAAAATTGAAATACCTCGGAAAAAGTTCTACCAGTTTCACAAAGCTGATTGGGAAAGTCTTAAGGATTATGTTGCTACTAACATGTTCATTGTTTTAGAGAATATAGCTGAAAGAATTGTTCGTAGTAAATGAAAACTTTTTAAAAACTAGTCTGGTATAACACACAAATTCGATGCACCCTGCGTAAACTAAGGCAGGCTAGAAATAACTTACGAAGCAGTCAGAGTGCTGTTGTTAAACTAAAGTTTAAATCATTAAGAAAAAATTTAAAAAGTTTATTTTTAATACTCATTCTCAGTTTAAAAAAAGTTAGATTGGGTGAGTCTTTGAAAGAAAATACTAAATTTATTTGGAAATATGTTAAATCGTTAAGAAAGGGACATTTTAGCCTTGGTTGGTGAGGAAGGAAAAGTTACTTCCAATAGCGTTGAAATGGCAAACATATCAAGCTCCCAATTTCAGTGAGTTTTTGTCAAAGAAAATACAATATTACCAAATTTTGAAATGGTTACTGAGTCTGTAATGGTTGTGCATGTGTCAAGGGAGGGTGTTATTAAAAATCTTGAATCAATTTTTCAGCACAAATCTGTGGGTCATGATAGCATTTTGTCAAGGGTACTTAAAAAGTTGGCACCTGTGATTGATCCATTCCTAACAAAATTATTTCAGCAATCCATTGACTCTGATGATCTTCGTCATGATAGGAAGTCAGCGAACATTTGCCCAATTTTTAAGGCCAGATGTTCCAAGAATCTAAGCAACTATCTACCCGTGTCTCTCACCTCAGTCGTTGTTAAACTATTGGAACATATAATTTATTCAAAAGTCATTGCTCACCTTAACCATGATCAGTTAATCAATGACAATCAACAGATGGCACTTTTTATCTATGATATCCATAGTTCATTTAACAATGGAAAGGTAGTGGATGCCATATTTTTGGACTTTACTAAGGCGTTCGATACCGTCCCTCATCAGCACTTATTACTAAAACTTAATTCTTATGGCATTAACTCAAATATTATTAAATGGATATCTGCATTTCTAACTGGAAGAAAGCAAAGGGTAGTAATTAATGGAACTGAGTCTAACTGGGTAGCTGTAACCTCTGGTGTAACACAGGGAAGCGTCCTTGGCTCCCTTACTCTTTCTTCTATTCATAAACGACCTTCCAAAATACTTTCTAGTAATTCTAAACTTTTTGCAGATGATTCCAATTTGTATGACGAGGTTGAAGAAGGCATTGGCCTATCAGTTAAATTGCAGAGATTTCTTTCGTAAACGAAAGACATACTCACCTAAGTATGTTTTGGATAGTGTCCAACTTGCCGTAGTAAACAGTACCAAGTATCTAGGCATAATATATAGGATAATATATCTTGGAATCACCATTTAACAAAGATTATCAGGGAAGCGAACCAACGCCTGAGATTTGTTCAACGTGTATTTCGCATATGTTCGGAAAATGTAAAAGAGACTGGCTACACGACTCTGGTTCGCCCCATGTTGGAGTATTGCGCTCCTGTCTGGAATTCTCACAGGATAACTATGATTCAGGATTTGGAAATGGTCTTACGTAGGGCAGCCAGATTTGTTAAGGGCAACTACCAGCATACAGCGAGTGTTACAGAAATGCTTCACTCTCTAAACTGGGACTCTTGTTCAAACGTTTTAATCTTCCCAATAATTCGTATCTTGTTTCAAATATTTTTGTGCCTAATAAACATATTTAAAGTAGACATAATCATTCTAAAACATTGACGGAGCTTCGTGCAAAAACGGATGCTTAATATTTGTCATTCTTTTTGTATGCGATTAGACAATGGAATAATCTTCCTGGTGATAGCATTAACTTATTTCAAATTCAATTTAACATTGATGATGGGTTAGTCGCTACTGACATAGGATAATTGTCCTGAAAATGGGTACGACCTTCCCTACTAAATGGCATTTGTTTGCTGACTGTAGGGAACTGAGTTGTATTGAATTGAAAAATTGAATTGAATTGGACATCTTTCACACTCATCACCGATAATTTCACAACCGCTTACATTCTTAACAATGCCAAATTAAACTGAAAATTTGCCCGTTACGCCATCGAACTTTCATCGTTCAATTATACTTCTGATCATCTTCCAGGAAAATGTAATAAAATCGTAAATCATCTTTCAAGATACCCAGATCCGAAGTGCCTTGCCATCGTAACATCGCAGGACTCGTCTTTGTTTGGGCCAACAATCTGATGCCTTTTGTCTGCAAATCCTTCAGAAGCTACAAAAGACACCAATTTCATTACACCTCTGTCAAATCCACAACCATTATGCCTTGCATAACAACATTCTCATCTGCATGGACACCGACAACAGCAAAAGCATTAAGTGCATTGTGATTCCACATGCCTTCCTCTTATCGGTACTCAAATCGTACCATGACATTGCAGGACACTTTGACTCCCGCAAAACACTGGACCGCATTCGTGCACGTTACTGGTGGTCTAGTGGCTGACAGGACTGCAAGATTTACGTACGTGGTCACTTGCTAATAGGTGAACCGTCGTACATCATCTGCATTTGGTAAACTTAGGGAACGCCCCATACCAATTACACCGATTGAGATTGTTTCTACTGACCATCTCAAACTTTCAACAACCACTACCGGTTGCAAATAACTAATTATGCATACCTGCCATGCTACCCATTATATTTTTGTATCACCTTATACCAACACCGGAAGTGACGACGTTATCGATTCATTCGAACACCACATAATTGAGCGTTTTGGATTGCCGCTGATGTACATTTCTGATAACAGATCCGCCTTCACGAGCAAAAAGTTCACCAGTACCCTTGAGAAGTATTGAATCTCCCATACTCTCACTCCGTCATACACCGCAAGCTAATGGCTTGGTCGAATGTGCCTACCAACCCATTATCGCAATTCTTAACAAACTTGGATACGATCATCCTACCGACTAGGACTCCATCCTACCGAAAGCCCTCTTGGCCTTTGCCATGGCTGCCAACAGTTAGAGCAAGTTCTCTCCTTTTTTTACCTATTCCATAATTTCAACCCGACTTTACCTCCGAACGGTACACAACTTAGATCCATGGACAACACTTCTCGCCCAATCCAAATGGATATTCTTGCCGAAGCACGAGTTACTTCCTCTGACAACATTTCCTCCAAACATTTGGACTACAAACAGTGTTTTGACGCTAGACCGTGTCGAAAAATTATTCTCTCCCGGCGACATCGAGTGCACGCTTGGACACAACCTGCCGATGACAAATTATTTCCACTATACAAAGGCCCATACCACATTATCTATCGCATTTGTGATGTGTCCTACCGCATCGAACCAGTTTCCAAACATGGAAAATTTAAAAATGCACATGTTCATGCCCTGTGCAAACGCATCGATTGTCCAAACTTGGATGACCCAGCGACATCACTTTTGATGACGACTTCGATGATCCTGACGTCTCCATCCCCATCGTTAATACCACTGATGTTTTCAATACTCCGCCTTTACCGCCTGTTGCTACTCAACCGATTCCGAACGGCCGATCTCAACGCATCCGACGACAACCCGTTCGCTTCAAAGACTTTGTTCCCTTGACGCAATCCTTGTTTCTTAAATTAATTATTGTTCCTTTCTTAAATTGTTTCTTAAATTAATTATTGTTCCTTTTTTACAGTCACTCAATTAATTGGGGTGACTGTAAGGTATGCATGCCAATGCCATTTATTGTACACATCTGTCAGATGATGCCCCCTAGTGATGGCGTCACTCTCAGTGTCCATTATCTTTATCTTCATAAATCTGAATAGTTATGATTTGCTGAAATACAGAAAGCATTCTGTATTTCAATTTGTAGAATTTGTTTTGCAGAAAGTAGTCGGTAGAATGAGTTCTGCAGAAGGTAGTCTGCAGAATTATGCACTAGTTTTGTTCTTATCCTGTAGAAAGCAATCTGCAAAAGGAATTCTTTAAAAAATTGTTCTGCATAACACTGCAGAATTATGCACCAGTTTAGTTTTTTCCTGTAAAAACCGTTTTGCAGAACACTTTCTGCAAAACCATGTATACTATTGTGTGTTAAATGTCTTCTACAGAAGTGTGTCTGCAGAAGACTGCAGAATTATGAACAAGCTTTGTTCTTTATTTTATAGAAATCGTTCTGCAGAATGTGCTATACAGAAACATCTTTTGCAGAAACAAATTATAATGATGTCTGCATAATCACTTCTGCAGAAAGTATTCCACAGATTTTTTTTAAATATGCATCATGTTTTCTGCAGAACTTGCTTTGCAGAAACAAAACATGTTTCATTCTGCAGAATACAGTATTCAGAAAATGAAAACATATGTCCCAACTACTGTGACAGCCTGCCATGGCATGGGTCAAGTTGACATGAAGTTGGAGTTGTTTTAAAGCATGAATAACAACATTAAAATTAAACAAATTAAAAAAATGAATTAGGGTTAAGCAAGAGTTTCTTTATTATGGGATAATTTTGGCCTGTGAATGAGGCTGTACTTAAGGCGTGTACTTGAGGTTTGTGATTTAGGCTATGTACAACTTGTCCTTTCAACATTCATTTGCAATAAATTCATATTAATTCTATTTTCCTAAACCTAGCGAAGATATCAAATCAGAATTTTTCCAACTATTTTACAGTTTTATTACCAAGTTCATTAAAACATGCGCATTTAAAATGCATCAAACTGTACTGATAGCACCAGGTGTTTTCACTGAAAAATGCGGGGATGAAAAAAGCGGGACAATTACAGCATTTGATGCAAAACCTTTGGAATACTTAGAAGGTACGTAATTTAAAATTATTATAAGAGGTAAACGATTTCTCATAGGCGTATAAGCCAATTGGAGGCACCTTGCGACAAAAAAGTCGAGGTAGCTAGTAAAACCTTTAACCCTAGCCCCCAAATAAGATAAAAACTTGAGCATTTTCTGAAAGATTGAATGAGTTAGTTACATATTGGCCTTTAAGTAGAATATACATTAATATTAAATATTGCATCTTTCACTTTTTCTATTGTGTTTGGCAATTGCTCAAGCCATTACATTAAATCAATAAAAAGTCAATGGAATGATAGAATCCCTTTGAGTGGTTTGGCCTTCCAAACTCTTTTTGAGCCTAAGCTTAGTCTGTGACCTATTGATATTTTGTGTAATTTAGCTAGCTGAAAACTTAAAAAAACATTCTAACTTGGCCTATACGCACTATTGTTCCTTAATAAGGATGTCATGTGCCTATAAAAGGCGCCATAAATAATCTAAATGACATGCTGCTCCTAACCTTAATCAAATAATTCATGCAACAACAAAATCACTTGGTTTGTGTTTTCACTTGCTCTTATTACACTTTTCAATCCAACACTATACACTTTTCACCACTTTTCACAATTTAATCAATTGTCACATTTTTTTGCTCCTCTTCGTTTTTGTTGTCTTCGTCTTGATTTGTTATTTTCTTCCTACTTTGCTACCAATGTTTGTTTGTTGGTTTGTTTGTAACCAAATTCACATTGGTTATTGTTATCGATAAATGTTCTGAGAATTTAGTGATCAATTTTTTCTTGGAATTTGGCATCCATTTTTATTCCCAGAAATTGTTTTGTTTTTATGGTTTTTACTGCATGGGCATTTTCATTAGTTTTTGTTTATTTTAGGCGTTTTTGCTTGTTTTTCATGGTTTTATTTCCTTATAATTGTTCTTTTATTGTAGGGCGTTTTTGTTAATTACATTGTATGTTTAATCAATATTTTAAATTGATTTCGTTTTTTAACCTTTGTTTGGTTTCTGTTTCTTGTCTTTTGTCGTTTGTCACCCTAACTAGGTGACACCTACGATTTCTGAGTTGAGTATTGATTTTACAGCGCCACCACGCTGCACAAATGTAGTCAAGTTGCAACATTTGCTCTGCAGTGTCAGGGTTACCAGGTGTAGTGACATTCAGGGTCGGGGCATTGCTAAATGCCTGGGCTAGGAACGTGGCTGGATGCCATCATTCCTGGGTCGTCCTTAAATGGCGAACCCGGATTGATCTCGGGGCCATACACCACAAAGCTGGGGTAAGGGTTATCTTGCTCCTGATTAAACGATTAAACATTCTGCTCATTAGTCTTGACGGGGTTACGAAGCTGCCGCTGCATTTGTATCCTGACAAATAAAATAGGAAGTGAAATAAAAACATGATTGACATCTACGTCTGTATCATCCTTTTTTGGACATCTGCTGTAACCCACAGCTATCGGGCAGAGATCCCAGAAGGTAGAACCTTACAGCGGGTAAAACAAAGTTTTATAACATCATTGTTTTTAAAACTATATGCTAACTTGCTTGCGGTGGCAAAATAAAACGTACATAATAACAATAATAATGTTCATACAGTACATGATCTACATTAAAAAAAAGAAACAGTTTAATTTTGTTTCAAGGTAAATTGGCCAGAAATTAAGAAATTAAAAAGCTTTTTATACAAAATAGCAAAATTGTTTATCTTAGACTGGAAACTCTGGTATACAAATAATAAAGATAAATTTGTGTAGTTTTATAGTTAATGTATTATCGTTTTGAACGAGCTAGGTTGTGGGGGAAAATAAGAATTTTTCAGAACACATTATTTGGACATTCAAACTTTTGTCCAGATGTTAGCTAAAATTTTAAGTCCAGAAATTGTTCTGGAAGTACGTCTCACTGCAAAATAAAAACTTTTCTTAAAAACTGCTTATACTTTTAAGAGGGAAATTTGTTCCTGAGACAAATTATAAAACACAATTATTGTTTGCAGTATTGGAATGTTTAATACAAATTTGTCAAGTGAAGTTTTTGTTTTCAAAGGTAATGTACTTAAGCTAACAAGTATTATCATAAGGGAGTGTTTATAAACCTTGTGTACTAATAAGGGAGAGGGGTTCCGTAAGGTTTAAGTGGACTTTTATGAAACTTTAATGAAAAAATGAGTCATTTTGACCACTAAAAATGATATATATTTTTAAAAGCTATAGCCAAAAAAAGACCAAAAAATGAGAATTTTTTATCTGATAAAGAAAACAAATATGACGTCATTTTTAGAGCAGGAAAATATGGTTTAATATCAGTCCTCATGGACTAAGGGTGGAAGTGTTTAAAATTCACAGGAGTCCACAGGGTATATGGGAATTGAATTTTCATGAAAAAGTATCCACGAGAATTATAAATGCTTCCAAGGGTAGTAAAGTTGACAATAATTACACCAATTTAAGGAAATAGCTAAAATTTTTAAATTATTTCAAGTGATCGACAGATAAGAAAAAATTAAGATTATTACATCTTTAAAAATATGCACGTGTTTTTGACCCGGCCTGACCTTTCATCATTTTGACCTTGATCTTCCACAAAGCTCAATAAAGAAACAAAATCTGAAATGTAAATGAGATCAATTAAATATGCAAATGAGAGGAGAATGAAGAGTATAAAAAAGAAAAAAAAATAACAGCAAGCATCACTCTCTTCTCATTTACCATCCATCCTGGTTATGGCAAGTCTGTCACTAGTTTTCCTCAGCACAAATGATTCTGCATATACATTGGCAGGCAGCACCGGAATAATATGCAACTGGGCAGTGAAGTATTTTGAACTATTCAATGTTTTATTCATTAGTGAAAGGCCAATAAGTATTAGTGGTCACATGAGCGATGTGAACTGTGGGAGAGCCCAGCTCTCTCCGGTAAACTCTTGTTTATGTGTTGCTTATATACAATTAAATTAAGAATGCCCATTATTAACATTTCGCGCATAAATTATTACATGATCAAATAGTCATTGCACAAGTCCACTTAACAAGCAGGAAATTTACATAGTTACATCTGGTTGCACAATAAATGCTGTTAATTAAAAATAATGAATGCTATCAATTAAAAATTACTGCCCAGGGTCAAGAAAGTACAACAGGTTAAACCTTGCCAAATATTACAAATTTGCATAGCTTTGTGTTATAGATTATATTTGCATGCTTAATATGCGTTGGTCACATAAAACCCCCCTTCAATTTAGCGACGACCCCGCCGCGCTTCTCCATATTGTACTGGAACATTTCTGGGGCGAAGAGATGCCCTGTTAATTGCGGGCACTGCCGCTGGACTCTCCGACCGATTCCATCCATCGGTTGTCTCCGAGTCGTGCTCCCCTTGTATCGGAGTCGATGCTAATGACGGAAGGAACTCCTGGAATAGTGGCGATGCTCGTACTGGAACTGATTCTTGTTGTGGACTTGCTTCCGGACCTTGAGGTGATGTTTGCACAGGAGTTACTTCTTGAATCGGTGAACTCCTCTCACGTCCCGACGCTGCCTCCAGCCATGAGGGATGAAATGACTGTAACACTGATGTACTGGATGATGGCTCCAGTGTTGATTCTTCTGATTCGTTGGCGAGAACACGCCAAGCAGCACCATCTTCCTGTTGTTCCCGAACCAATCTCAAAGGTGGCAATCGCACCTCGTATCCATCAATGTCAGGTAGATTCAGAACAACTGCTGGAGAGGCGGTAAGCCTGCAGAAATCTGTACTGGAATGTTCCATTGAAGCCTCCCAACTTTTGAGTTTGCTGACGTGCGCTGCAAACGTCCTTTGGGATCCCATGTCTCCTAACAAGTACGAGAACGGATTGATAACATCCAACACTATATACGGACCATGATATGTCCGACAAAGCTTGCTTCCCTTTGGGGGTATAGTGGAGTCCACGCACAGCACCTTATCTCCAACCTGAAACACTACATCAAGATGCTTTGGATCATAGAACTTCGCTTGTTTGGCTTTAGAATGCAATAGAAACCCAGTTACCAACTCACGAATCAAAGTAAACCTTGATATGCATGGCTCTAGACATTGCAATTGACTCGAAGACCCCGACCATGGTGTAGCAAGAGTTATAACTCTTGGATTGGCTCCATACACCACCGTGTACGGTGTTGTTCTCAATGAATCATGCAGTGCAGTGTTATAATGGAAGAGCACAAATGGAAGTAGTGTGTCCCACGTGTTTGGAGACTCAGCAGCAAACTTTCTCAACAATTGGATTACTATTTTCACTGCTGCCTCAGCCTGCCCATCTGCCAATTCCAACAAGGTGGATATATCTCTTGAGGTATAAGCAGTGCCTCGATCAGAGACTAATTTAACAGGAAATCCAAACACCAAACCTATTTGGTAGAGCAAAAATTTGGCAACCGTAGAGGTAGTTTGGTCAGCTGTGGGCAAAGCAACAATATATATTGAGTAGTGGTGTGGTCAATGGCTACTAGGATATTTTTATTTCCATTAAAAGTTACTGGCAGACCCCCAACAAAGTCGATCCCCATAGTATGGAAGAGACTCGTAACTGGAAAGGATTGTAACAAACCAGCTGGTTTTTTGTTTGGTTTGTCGTAGTATTGACATACAGGACACTTTTTAACAAAGCTTTTTACTTCCTCTTTTAATTTAGGCCAGTAATAATGTTGTCTGAGCCTGTATACGGTCTTATCAATCCCCATGTGGCCCGCTAACGGGTCCCCATGGGCCAGGGAAATCAGCCGAGTTCTTAATTTTTGAGGGACATAAATAGGTTGACCATGAATTTCTACAAAGTGCATTAACTCATCGGAAACTGAAAGTTCTAAGCTTTTAGAGGGAGTTATGAGTTTCTGATCAAGATCCTCTTTTTGATATTGCCTTAGTGTTTCCACCTCAACAAATGATACCCTATATTCCTCTGTGACCGAAGTAAGGCAAGATAAACAATCCAACGACCCTCCCGGTATATTATTTTAAAGTCAAATTCTTGCAAAATAGTGGCCCATCTAGCCAATTTGCCATGCGGATCTTTTATTGAAAAGAGGTGGCAGAGGGAATGATGGTCAGTTATCACTGTGAAGTGGCGGCCATCCAGATATTTAATGAATTTCTTAACTGCCCAGAGAATAGAATAGCACTCCCTATGAGTAGTGCTCCAGCGCTGTTGCTGTTTTGTCAAAGCTTGGGATGCATAAGCTACAACTCTTTCAGAATTGCTATGATTTTGAGCTAAGATCGCTGCTACGGCATACCCACTAGCATCCGTTTTCAAAATGGTTGGCAAATCAGGATTAAATGGCATCAAAATGAAAGGATTTACAAGAGCTTCTTTCAAGTCCTCAAACTCAAATTGGGTATTTTCATCCCACTTCCAAATGGTCTTTTGGTTTAATAATTCCCTCAAATGTCTGGATCTGTCACCGAAGTTCTGTATAAACTTTCGGTAGAATGAAAGGGCCCCTAAGAATCTTTTTACTTCTTTTGGATTTGCTAGGGATATCCACTTCCTAATCACTTCTACGTTCGCTGGGTCAGGCAGTATGGTTGCCCCATCGATGATGTAGCCCAAATATTTTAATGTAGTCTAAAAAAATTTACACTTTTCCAATGCAATAAGTAACTTTGCTTTGCCCAATCGTGACATAACATCCACAAGCACCTTCTCGTGTTCTTGTTCATCCTTAGTGAGAACTATCAGGTCATCCTGAAAATCTACCACATTCTTGTGTAAAAGGTCCTCAAACAACGTATGCATCACCCTCTGCATGGCCTGACTAGCAATGGTTACACCAAAGGGTAAATAATTAAACTCATACAGGGCAT
>JAQGCC010006029.1:0-10735 GCA_034698905.1 Xestoiulus laeticollis
GCTCTCAAATCTGCTGACTTGAGAGCGTTTTCTGTGCAGCAGTGGTACGAATCCCAGCTGGTAAGTCTACTTGAGAGTCGGTTCTCTCTCAAGTCCAGGATTTTGCGCAGCATACGTGGTACGGGGGGTTAGACAAATACAAAATTCGTCAAATAGTAGGCCTGCAAGTTGGGTTTTTTTGTAAGTGGTGGTGACCTGGCTTAAGAAACGTCTTGCTTATATTCTATTTCCAACTTTTGGAAAACCTGGAATTGTAAGGGAATTCGTATTAACCTTTGGAAGACATGAAACACAACGTGGAGGGATATGATATATAATTAAGACAATGTTTTCCAAAAGCATTTTTGCACGTTAACTGATCATTAAAATGTAGCTAGTTATATAAAGTGCAATTTGTGCACAATGGGATTCTTTATGAGAAATCGATGCATTTTGGTCACGTGTCGTGGGACCTGAAGCGCCGTTGTTCATTTACAAATTCCAAGAGCTAAGTACACGGAACGTAATGTTTGCTAGCCATTTTCGTGATTTGACATTTATAGTGTAGGAAATGTGCTAACCAGGATGAATAACCAGGTGGCGCCATAGGTAAGGGAATCGTTTTGGATTGCGCACACTGCCGTCGGCTCTTGATATAACGAACGCCAAGGCGATGGAGCACTCGTTCGTTATACCGAGAGGTCTGTTTTTACATTTTTTTTTTCGCCGTTCGTTATTAACAGTCATTTAGTAGTGTGGAAGCGACAATAGTAAAGGACAAGCGACTCTGTTCGTTATATCGAGAGCCGATTGTACTCACCAGATATTATTCTTATTTAATAGTGCGTTTGCATTAAATATATTGACCATAAGTATACATTAAATATTTATTGCATGCAAAATCCAGACAGCACTATGGTTTTGTTGGTATGTTTTTGAACATTTTTTATTCGCATATGTTGATCATGTGTGCGTATCATTAATTTGGATCATCTGGATCATGCATGATCTTGCACAAATAGAGATCATATATCTTTTTTACAAATAAAAGATGTCTGTTAAATCTGTCATGGTGCTTGATACAATGCCAGTATGCTAGACTCATGGGGGAATAGGATATACAGGGTGGTTCAAAAGTTAGTGCTACCCTTGATCGCTTTCCTGCGGTGCACCAGTGTGCTGTAGGGAAGCTAGCAGTTGGTGTTTGCCCCTGTTTTCAAAACATTGTAGCAACTTTAAATAATTGCCAATGAAGACGAATCCAGTTGATTACTTCCAAACAAGCAATGTTCTTTCCTTCCCTAATTTGATATTTTGTCCTAAGTGTTACGGCTAAAAAGTTATAATTTAAAATGTACGTCTTAGGTAACAATTAGTGGTGAAGTTTACTTTTGAGCCACCTTGTATTTTGAAGATTTTAAAATCTTGGTGCTCATATTTGGTGGTCATCAGAGGGTTAATTTGTCCATGGTGTACCAGATAATTTTATAAAAAAATATTTTCAATTTTTTATATTAAAATATATGGTTTAGTCTGTTTTAAAAACTGGAAAATGGAGTGTTTTTATATTGAAATAGTATTGAAGAACACATGATAAAGGTCCCTAAGCCTTATGTAGACATACGTGTAATTATTAATGGTTTCGTTCATCATATGCCAAGCAAAACATAATAATCGACCAATTTATTGCAATTATTCCTCCCTAAATATCAGGGCTATCAAATATCATGATAACAATAGATGTAACAAAAGTGCTAACGTGCAAATTGAATAATCGATAAAATAGGATATTGTGTCGAATGACGTTAATTTGCTGAACTATACATAACCAATAATTATGAAGAAAATTAAATTCGAGCTAAATGTCAGATGGTAATTTAAGACATTTTATAAGTCGCGTAATTTTAATGAGAAATGCAAGCCAATATTTTATATTCACCATATACATGTATGCATCAATGACGTTTTATGTAAAATACAATAATTGAACACTTTATAAATGCCACGTGCATGATTATAAAAGTACAAATTGTGATATGTCGAACGCATGACGTCATAATGCCACTGGCTTGAGACATCAAATGTCAATCTAAATAACCCTCTAATTAACAAAAAAATGACATTAAAGTTAAAGTACATGTATATGTTTTTGACAATAGAAGTGACGTCAAAGATCGATAGAAATGACGTTACATCACGATACGAATGAGCGGAATGACGTCAGCTTTTCATACCAACCATTGCTCTATAAATATGACGTCATAGGTTGATGTAAATTACGTTATTTTTCCATATCAACCATAGCTCATTAGTACTGGCGTCATGAATACGTAAAACTCAAAAGAAATGACGTCATAGGTCGCTATAAGTGACGCCAGTCTTCCATACCATCCATATATCTCAATCTAGAAATGCTGCCGTATAGGTCTATATAAATGACGTCAGTCTTTCATATACCAACCATAGTTCAAAGAAGTGACGTCATAGATGGATAGAAAGTACGTCAAAGGGCGATATAAATTACGTCATTTTTCCATATCAACCATAACGCTATAGAAATGACGTCATAAGGCCGCTATAAATGACGTCAGTTTTCCATACCGTCAATAGCTCAATTAAAATCGACCTCGTGTATAGGTAGAACTCGATAGAAATGACGTCAGTCTTTCATACCATTCTTAGCTCAATAAAAATGACGTCAGTTTTCCATACCAATCCTAGCTCAGTATAGAAGTGACGTCATAGATGGATAGTTATCCCGTCATAGGTTAAGATAAATTATATAATCATTTTTAAATATCAACCATATAGCTCTATAGAAATGACGTCATAGATGGATAGGTGTGACCTTAATCGAGGCAGCCATCGAAATCGTGGACAAATAGGAGCACTAACTTTAAAAAAAAGTTTTCAAATTTGATCTTATGAAATATATGTAACAAAAAGTAGTTCCTTTCAATCCTTCGACGTTGAAGATTTTTGTATGTAGACAATGTATACAGACTGTGATATCGATCGCTGCTGTTGACCATTGTCCTTTTATCCTGGTTGACTATTGGTTGACGTCACGTTGTTTGTCTTTGGTATAGGCCTAATGAGGTTGTTTTTGTCGCGTACACCCTCTTCCGTCTCTTCAATCCTTAATGAACTACTTGCCAACTTATTTTTGCTTTTTCTGCATTTATTATTCAACATTGTTCCGATCAATTTCCCATGCACTGGATTTTGTTTCGTTGTTTTACCCCTCTCCCTTCAATATATCACTTAAAGGCTTATTTAAATTATGACTGCTTCTTGTCCGCCATCTTGATGGGCTGTCCACCATATTGGAAATATTATGTTGCAAGCTTTTGTATATGTATATGTGTATTAAAATAGTGTAGTATTTAATAATTATATATATATTCTAAAAAGCAAGCTTCGTGATATAGAGTGAAACCTGCATGTGAATAGCCCATCCCATTGGGACCAAACCCAATGGTGTACGTGCTACTTGGAGGAATGTGCTATATGATGGTTCAGCTAATATGATGACCATAACGAATCAGATATTATTATCCTAATGAAGAATCATACGTTTATATGTTGCAATTTTAAATGGTTTTTAATATAAACAAAACCGAAAAATACATATACATGTAGAAAACAAATGTATACGCTCGTATACAACTGCATCTATGTAGATGTAGCCATTTTTACTTTATATTGGGTTTACATGCATGTATTTAAATACCTTTTCTAAATGGTGAACATGCATTCACTATGCTAATGTATTTTATTGGACATTTATCGCCCTCATTTTGGGATTTCCCTGTGGCTGAAATTTCATTGTTGCATGCTTTGGTAAACGCTCTTCGCAGGTAAAATAGTGATTTTGTCCCAAGAAACCAGTGCGCATGTCGCGTTTCGCAGGGAATTCGCTATATGGAGGTAGTTCTATAAAATCGATCGTTGACGACTGCGAGGGTGCGCTACTCCCAGGTAGTACGCTATATGGAGGATATCATGGAGTTTTTCATTTTTATTTTCTAAAAGAATGAAGGTTAAAAGTTAAAAACCATAAAACGTTAAGAAAATGCTTTTAAATTTAAAAATAATTAATTTTTTTTCAATAATTGTAAAGAACTAATCAACTAAATCATTTCATAAAAGAAAACTGTAGGCTATTTAGTTAGTTATATACTGTCTTAAGACAATTTTTAGTTGTAACTGACCTTTAAATGCCCCTTACGTTGACTGCAACAGACTATTTATAGCATATTAAATCAAATATTTTTAGATTGGACTACATACATATATGTTATTTATTTTTATATAATGAAGGTTCCAAAATGAATTATTTATAAGGAGTTTCGTAAACGTGTCCTATTCCTGAAGACCAATGTCATTTGGGGCCTCCATTTAAACTCCTCCTCCAATGCAACATTCTTGGCCAGTCCAATGACGTTTTGGATTACCAAGATGGCGACTGTTTTTTTTTATTTTTTTTTTATATCATCTTCTTAGCTGCATTTTTGAAGGATCGATATCTGGCTGGATGCAGTTTTTCATAGTGCACAAACACGATTAGGCCTAACGTAAACTGGTTGAAAAAAGCCCTCAATTCCATAACTATAGCCATTGCACACGGTGATTTGCGGACCAATTCTCAAATGGCTTAAATAAATTATGCCCCTAAATTTTGTTTTCGTCGTATTTAAGTCAATGCAAAACCTGCATGACCATCCAAAATCTTGGAAGGTTTTAAATCCTGGTCAGTTCAAGATCACTCTATGTGCATCAGTGTATCTTAAACGTAAATGGTCTTAAAATCCCTGCCAAAGGGTTCAATGCAGGTCATTATCTCTAGTACTAAGGAGGCCATTGTTTCTTGTGTTCTTTCAGATGAAGAGGAGGAAGATGACCAGACTTCCGGTGTGACGGAAGTGCCTGACACGACTCAACATCGCCTCATTTATATCAGTAAAGAACAACCTCACAAGTTTTGCACCAATAGAATCAGGTGAGATTGTTAACACCTGAGATGTAGAACCGATGTGGTACAGGGTGGACCCAAAGCCAATGCATGCACCCTAACTTTTTGTTTTCCTAAATCTAAACACCTGATTCACACCGACGTTGATGTAGATCAACTGATTTGGATCAAGCACAACTTTTGCGTGTCAATTCACACCGCCGAACTCAGTTAAACTGGTCACATGACCTAGTATACAGGACGCCCTAAAAGTTGGAACACCATTTCAGTTTACATTTCAAGATGGAGGACAACATACGTGAAGCTACTTTGAAACGAGGTGCAGACGACAGAAAGCTTGATCCACATCAAGTGGAGTAGACAACTTGATTGGATTCGCGCGAACTCGATCAAGACTTGATCTACATGAGTGCACTTGATTTGGTCGGTGTGAATAGTGTTACATCCCTGGTGAAAAAATCACTGTATGAAACCCATTGCCTATAGGAGATTATGGAACATTCCATTATTAGCCCAAATGAAAATTAGGTCTTGTTGAGGATGCTCTTATATTAAAGAGGGATCTGCAGAATTGTTTCATAAAATCTTATCATATGTTTTAGAATTAATTTGTTAGAATTAATGTTGTATATTTTTCCAGGCTTGGGGTTTGCTGGGTTTCCGCAAGCTTGGGAAACTATAGGAATTGTCAGGAAAAGTGTCACGTAATGATTTCTAAAACAATTTATTTGAGCAATAAGACAAGAAGTTGTTCGCCATGTATCATTCATATTTTTTTTTAAAAAAAAATTTATTCGTGATGATGGTCAGGGAGAATAGTTTTGAATTTTTTGGAAGTTGAAAACTTTAATTTAAGGAAAATCTTAATACATTGTATACTTCATTGGATCTTCCAACTTCCTCGTTCGAGCACGTGCATAGAATTCTTATAAAACCAAGCTGTCTCATCGTTATTATTTCAAATTCACGCCTAATTAGTGGTATACTACTACTTGGTATCTAATTTACAATTTCCTTAAAAAAAGGCAATAAAAAGAAGAAAAACAAAAAACTGCCTTAAAAAACGCAAGGTTATTCGGCGTGAAAAATACTTGATAGTCCATTAGCAAAGCATAAAAAATACGCTTCGTTAAAAAGAAAATTGTTGTTGAAAATTTATCATTGAATTGTTTTCACAATTCCGAATCATGTTTTCGTTATACATGTACATGTACGGCTTGCGGCTTGCTATAACAAGCAATGGCAGTTAATCAGCGTCATTCGATGAATTATCACCATTCAAAGAAAATGTGTCACCAGCTATTACTTAAGATTTTATATATTACATGTTTAATAGGTTTCAATTTAGAAATTGATATTGAAAGAAATTTTTCAGTCATTTATCTCAAAAGAATGCTTTCGAATTTCACTACATTAAGTGTAAATTTGAAATTTATCATAGTGATCAATATATATGTAAGGCCTTTATATAGGAGAAATCGAATATTTTACATTATTGTTTATTAGACGAAAACTGATTACTTATATAATCTACATTATAACTTAATAGAATTTGATTTGTTGAAACCTGCTATTAACTGTTAAAAAGCATACATTGTACACCCATTTTAATTATTAATCTTTTGGGCATTTCAGCAATGATTATCATATGCATTTCAAACTATAATTGAAATTCAAGTTCCTCATAAGATCTTTTAAATTAAATGTCAAGCAATTTTAAAATTCGAAAAAAAATTTGATTAATTTTAAATACACGTTACATGTATATACAATGAACATTGAATGTATATAGTATATAGAATAGAAGAGGCACTTGACATTAATAACAGTTTATAGATAAAAGCTTATGATAATGTACATGTACATTCATTATTACATGTACATGTACATACATGCATCCTTACATGCATGTAAGGATAGAATTAACTATGATCTAAAAAAACAAAATTACATCTTTATGTGTATATTGTAATTCACTTGTGCGGTATACATTATAAAGTAAGAACTTTCAGCTAAATATATCTAATACTATAACAGCGCAATTGTCGAACCCTGTAAACATGTTTATTAACTACATAATCGTTGTATGAAATTCATAATAACACCATTTTAATTATGTATTCGATCCCTAAAGTAATTTGCAATATTAACACACATGCTTTCAGCATGATCCGCAATAGTCTTGGTTTTCATGTACGTGACTTTCAATATAATAATCCCGTCAGGTAAGACGACCAGTATGAAATACCGACATTTTTTGAGTTGGTCCATTAATCCTACTGAATATGATTGAAAAAAATATTCTGAAAAAAACTGGACCTATACATGCGGTAAGTGGTGAGATCATTCCTCCATGGTTGAAAAATGTAGAGACGCATTCTTGTCTCTCAATTATGGGTTGCACGTGCATGCACTTTAGGGGCAAGTGCATGGGTGTGAAAAAAAATCCAGGGATGGTTTATTCTGCATTATCAATCTCCAAGCATGCAAAGGTTAAGGTCAACTCTTTGTGTGTTGTGGCCCCAGTGGCAGTTGTCATGCAAATTTGACTGTGGGGAAGCTGATCGTGTGATACGCCTGTGGAATATCACAGGTGCACAACAGGGAGCTGTGCTCTTAATTTGCATATTATCCCACCTTCCTTTTTACACATGCCTAAGGTATGTCCTTCCATTATAAATTTGCAACGGTAATTCTTGAAATTCGTTTTAGCGCACTTGAACGACAAAGACATCGGAAGCAGCTTGCCAGTGGGTTAGTATGGCACACACCTATAGGTAGGATTTTAAAAATAATTTATGAATCTTGAGTTTGTTAACTCAAACTGATATACATTACATACACGTATATTTAAAATATGCTTTAATTTACGATCAGTTTAATACAGGTTGTACATGGTACAATGTATTACATGGGCATGCATTCAACAACTAATTTTATATGTATTATGGCATGAGAGAATATCTATAGTTATATTACCTTCACACCTTCGCTTTTGACATACCCTGTACTCATGAACAGAGCATGCGCACTTCTAATTACGGTTATAAAATGTTGCTCAGTTGCTTTGCATATGCTGACTTTATGCCTATACTTACTCATTAAGGGCCGGTTGCACCAACAAAGGTTAAGAATAACTGGGGTTAACCTGCTTTATAACACTAGGTTAACCCACCCTTGCATTGCACAAGCGTGGGTTAGGGAAGAATTTAGCGAAATGTTAACCCAGCGAGTAGGCAGGGTTAACCTCAGGTTAATATTCTAGAATTATATGGCGGATATTTTATTTTCTGCATGTTGGAACATGAGTGCTATAACCATGGGTTGTGTTATCAAGGGTTAATTGGTGCAACACATACAGCTAACCTGGAGGTTAACCAAGAGTTATATTTTAACCCGAGGTTAGTAAACCTTAGATTTTCACCTCAGTTGGTGCAACCGGCCCTTACTCATATGCCTGCATTATTATCGCAATTAACGCAATTATCGCAATATCGTTGAGTGATAATTAGTTATTTGTTCCATTTAAGCAATACAGACTGCAAATCCCAGGAAACTAACATAGACAATCTCATTAATATGACGTCATTTTTATGTTTTTATGAGGGAATGCATTTCCAGAAAAAAATGAAGTCATTTTTATGTCACAACTTTCCGAATCAATTAACAGCATTTATTATTATGAAAACGACATTCCTGGTATTTATTAAACATAATATCTAAAATTGCATATTATATTTATATGATTTTCAATCTTTATTGAAAATTGACGTCATTGTCGTTGAATTTACTTTTCTCTTTGCAACAATGTTGCTTATAAATTGTACATGTACTTGCTATAATATAGATTTAAAGAATATTAATATAAGGAAACTTTCTTGTAATGTTGATAAACCCCATCTAAATCATGCATCTCTAATTTTATTCAGATGAATGGTTTGTTTTTTATGCATTCGGTATGTCATTTCCTGCTTTTACAGAAACTGAATTTTGCAGAACTAAATCCATTATAAATACGATTGTGTCATGTTCATTTATAACTTTTGAATGTTATCACGTGAAATCTGTCACGTAATTTCACGTATACCATGGTGCATGTTTCCATACCGTTTGCAATAATTCTATGATTATTTCACCCACTCATACGAATGAATTGGCTTATTACATATACATATATAGAAATGACATAAATATGACATGTTGCACTTTTCTTCGATTTGTTTAGTGGTGATTACTATATATTATTCAGCGATTTTCTTTGTAAACCAATAAAACTAATTTTATCGCTGTGAATTGCAAACAGAAAATTGCACAATCAACCATTAAAGGATCGATAGCAGCCAAATTAATATTTTTATAAAAGTACAGTCAGAGATAGACTTTCATTAGCAAGTCTGATATATTTTCGCTACATACATGTATATCTAATACCATTCGAATTTTATTAACTATATATTAATTGTATAATTGCATGGCTGGAATTTTGTTTGCTCCACCACTCTCAATGTATCACATTGCAGTATTATACAGGAGATTCTGGGCTCATAGAAACTTATACAGTATACATGTATGTTTAAGTTAAATGTTAATTTCCTATTTGTTTTCTCAATTCCGATAAGAGTGATCCCATTATATTAAAATGCATACGCTTATTAGTTGGTTTGTGTGTTGGTTCGCATGCCAGCTTACAAACGGCTTACGAAACAAACTAGAAAACCTACTGCATGAATACAGCCATCGCCATTTTTTCCAAACGTGTAAGCATAAGCCTACACGTTTTGATGGCTTCCGACTTAACTTGACACGTTTCCCTATACCCTTTGTAAAGCCGATTTTTTCGGCTCTCAGCTAACTACCAATGGTGAGTGTTTTCAAACGACATTTTCATTTACAACACTTTTCCATCCCTATTTTGTCTCGGGATGATAAACCCGCTTGAAAAACGTGCTGAAAAAGCGCCGTAAGCGCTCCGTAACCCGGTTCTTAAGACTTAATATGCATAACAATTATTTCGTTTTAGCATGAAGCATTCTCTATATACATTGGCTACGTCTACATGTACATGTATATAGGTTAAAGTGTACAGGCACTGCATAGTACAAGTGAACGCTAATACAGAAGCTCATATATACAGACCTAACTTAGATAAGAAATAGTGATGACATTCATTTTTGCTATATGTCGTTTGAGGAAAACATCCCCATATTCGTTTCCTGGAATACGTATGTTTACCCATTTAACAATTCTAAAAACCTGGATTTCAGGTTGTGCTGCATTAATTGTCATTAAGGGCCGGTTGCACCAACTGAGGTAAAAATCTAAGGTTTACTAACGTCGGGTTAAAATATAACTCTTGGTTAACCTCCAGGTTAGCTGTATCTGTTGCACCAATTAACCCTTGATAAAACAAAGCAGGGTTATAGAACCCATGTTCCAACATGCAGAAAACAAAATTCTAGAACAAAATTAAAAAAAAAATTTAGAATATTAACCAGAGGTTAACCCTGCCTACTTGCTGGGTTAACCTTTTGCTAAATTTTCCCCTAACCCACGCTTGTACAATGCAATGGTGGGTTAACCTTGTGTTATAAAGCAGGTTAACCTTAGGTTATTCTTAACCTTTGTTGGTGCAACCGGCCCTAAATGAACAAAATTCTGAAAAGAGCTGAAAATTGCAATATTCTTCAAACGTTTTTAAAGCACGATTTTTAAAACCTTTTATTTAACTTGGTTAGAAGGGAGCGCATGGTGTTTGTTTGATAACATGGATATGGATCGTGT